>APFE031156181.1:99718-176812 GCA_000404065.3 Pinus taeda
ATGAGGAGCTATTAGTTCCTAAGGATGAGCTTCAGGATGTGGATCAGCCACAAGATGAAGTTCATGGAGGGGAAGAGACCACTCATGCAACGCCAACCATCAGAGGGCGAAAGCGCACTACAGAAGTTGAGCAACTAGCTCAAGATGCAAAGAAGGTTGTGGGACCACCTACAGCACAGCGCAAATAGAGACAGTCACCTAATCAGTACACTGGATACATGGCTCTTGTGAGCAAATGTGTCGTGACTGAGCCATCCTCTTTCAAGGAAGTTGTGGAGGATCCGACATGGGTAGATGCCATGGTGGAAGAGTATGATTCGATTATCAGAAACAGTGCATGGGAGATTGTCCCAAGACTGGAGGGGAAATTAGTGGTGGGTTCGAGATGGATCTACAAAGTTTGGCAGCGCAGTGATGGACTATTTGTTTCTCAAGATAAGTATGCCCGGGAGATACTGGAGAAGTTCAACATGCATGGCTGCAAGCCTGTTGATACTCCTCTTCTTGGAGGTTGGAAGAAGGAGGATGCTACTTCAGCGGAGGTAGTGGATGCCACTGTTTATCAACAGTTGGTGGGGTCGCTTATGTATCTGGTCAATACACAACCCGATATATGCTATGCTGTTAACCAGCTCTCACAAGCTATGGTTAATCCAACCAAGCTCTTCTGGAAGGCAGGCAAGCATGTATTACGTTATCTCAAAGGCACATCGGGATATGGATTGTGGTACAGGCAGAAGGATGAGGTGAAGCTATGTGGCTTCATGGATGCAGATTGGGCAAGGAGCCCAACAGACAAAAAGAGCACATCTAGAGGGATCTTCAGTATCAGGTCGACAACAGTTTCTTAGTACAGCAAGAAGCAGATATCCGTGGCATTCAGTTCAACAGAGGTCGAGTATATGGCAGCAAGTTTGGCTTCATGCGAGGCTATATGGATGAGGAAGATCCTGGTCGGGTTGTTCGGGTCACACTTGGAGCCTACTGTGATTTATTGTGATAACCAGAGTTGCATTAAACTCTCGAAAAATCCAGTATTTCATGATAGATCCAAGCACATCGACATCAAGTACCATCATATCAGAGATTGTGTGTAGCGGAGAATCATGTTACTTTCATATATTTCCACGGAGGATCAGGATGCTGATATCTTGACGAAGGCGCTCACTAGGAGAAAATTCGAATACCACAAAGGCAGGATAGGGGTTGTAGATAATCCATATCTTGTTGAGAGGGAGTGTTGAAAATGCAACAAGATGATGGAGCTTAGTGAAAAGAAGTCGGCTTCACTAAGTGGGCCCGCAGGCTATTTTTGGCACAAAGTCTATTTTTAGACTATGTCTATTTTTAGACATATGGATCATGGTCTATGAGTTGCAGGATGCTATTTATGGATGATTGGTCATGTTGATAAAAATAGATGGACTTCTATTTTTAGACATATGGGTGGAGTCTATTTTTAGACTGCCAGTAAAAAAAAAGAACAGTCGAATATTATTAGCTCTTAATAATATTTGGACTATAAACATTATCTTATCCTCTTGCAGCACTTCAGTTTGAGCTACGGATGTGGCACATGCAACTATCAGAAGGAAATACGCTTTTCCTATGGGTTAGTTGAGCTATTGCATGATAGAATTCAGTTAGAACTCAAGTGATTGAGTTTGGTGGAGTTGATTGAGGAGTTGATGGAGTTGTGTTCAGTTTGACTTAGTTGAATTAGTTGTATTTAGTCTAACTGCCAAATACACTAGTGATGAGTGGTGTGAATTAATTATTAACTAATTCACTAATTATTAACTCATAAATAAACTAAAGAATACATCAGTTAACTCAGCGCATGGACAGTTCAATGGAGACAAGTGTTAGAGGTGGGTGAAAGGGTGAGACTACTATTAGTTGTGACTATAGATGTGCATAAGATTTGCACAATCATTGATTGAGATTTCCAATGAGGATTGCGCAGTACAAGCAAAGGGAATTCGAACTTGGATAAGATCTATTCTCAACAGGTATTGCGCAGTAGAGGCAGGCAAACAATGGAGGAGATTTGAACCTGTGGCTTGTTCAGATCTGAGCTAGTTTGTGTGTAGCATGTGGAGATAGTACTGAGTACTTGTGAGGAGTATTGTACTATGTATTGTTACATTTTCTCTATCATAATAATATACAGATAGTTGGGGGTTTTCAACTGTATGCTTTCCCCATTACATACTGTGGTTGATATGTGCGATTGATGTTTCAATATGCGCATGCGATTGTTTCTTTAATTCCGCAAATTGATGATCAACGTAGAGGAGGTTATGTATTATGCATGCATTCCGCAAATATTATATAATCAGGATAATCTCTGTGAATAAATGTCATATTATTCAAATTTCTACACTAAACCCCTCAAACCATTGAGAGTTATCTCACCTACCCCCTAAAAACATAAATGTTATCCATCAATGGAACTTCCAATTAGAATGTGCAATTTCAAGATTATCAATATGGTTTTCTTATGCAGGTTTCTTTGAAGTTGAATATGATGTTAAAATGTTTCACGTAATTATATTTAATATTTAATTAATAATATATTCTTATCTTAGATATTATGAATTAATTAAGAACATTTTTAATTTTGATATTTATTTAGGAGATTATAGTTTAATTAAACATAAGAAATGATAATTAACTCAATACAATATGGAGAAAACCACTAACGCGTTTGTCAAAATCTGTTAGGATATTCCGACACATAGGAAATAGTTAAGTATAACTTGGTCTAGTGTAAAGTTAGGTAAAGTGTGTTTCTTTACTATGTACTTTTGTAACTTACAATTCGACGGTCACGATATGTAGTGATCCGACAGTTCATTCTCTCCTCAGTATGACCGACACTTGATTCGTGGCTTAACACCTGATTGGTCCATGATCTCTATTTAAAGAGCATGGAGGGTCATTTGTAGGGTAATCGTTCATGAGAGAAGCTTATGTAAATTTTCATTCTTTTATTAATAAATTGCCTGAAGTGGCTGCGTTGGCTCAGGCCTTGGACTATTTCCCTCTTTGAGGGTTTTAACCATGTCAACAATACTGGTGTATTGATCTGTGATCTGTTTGTGAGCGGTGTCCTTTGGCATTCTATCTGAGGAACTTACCCTATAAATTCCTACATGGTATCAGAGCTATTTGAGGGCCGCATCCGTTGGTGATCCAAATCTAAAGTCGGTAGAACTACATCCGACTGTCGTTTCCTAGATCTACTGTTATTGACTGCTTTCGGGTAAAGAGGAATGCTATATTGTGTTAGGAGCATATGTTCAAGTGAGGAACCCCTTTCATTTGACGTGAAAAGGTTTCCGGTAGCCCTAGCTACATCATTTTTAAAATCTAGAGGTATACAGTGTTTATTTGCAGTTTTTAGTTATTTTCTCTCTGTTTATTTCGGTTTATTTAGATCTTTGTTTTTTTTATTATTGCCGGATCTATACCTTTCATTTCTACGTATTCTCTTTTCCCTATGACTCTATGCGATCTGGGCAAATCAGAAATAGAAAGGAAGGATTTTTCTCATGCGTATGCTCTTTTCCGTCACGCCTTAGTGTGTTCTTGGAAAATCAAAAACATTGAGGAAAATATTTAGTTTCCGGCTAAAGCTAACTTCAATCCCTAAGGTTTTTCTTTTTGTATGTCCATGTTGGGTTTTGTGTTTTTTGTTTTGTAGGCAAAAAAGAGCTTTCTCAAGTAAGCACGCACCCCAAAGCTTCCTCTTTTCCAAAAATTAATAACCTTTTAATCTAGCTCACTTGGTCCAAAGCTATTTTATGACAATAGAGGTCTTGAGTTTAAATCTTTCTTTTTGTTGAGCTAATTAGATTAAGTTTGGAAAGGGGGTGGATTTTTTTTTTAAATATAACATTATCATTCATTTTTGCACATTCTCACACTTTGTCGGCATCTTCAACAACTTTTCTTCAAAAAGCCATAACTTCTTCATCCAGAAGCCATTTTCAGAGCCCTTTTTTTTGAATCAGCCTAATTTTTTGAGATCTTTCCATTGGAACAGTTAGTTTAAGCATATATAGCTTCAGTTTCTGTTAAAATAGAAATTCCATGCCAAGTTATTCTTGATAGTACCAACTACTTCCAATGGTGGTCCTACATTATGGATTTACCTAGAAGTAAAGGTCTTTACAGAATAGCCTCAGGCCAAGAAATCAAACCGAAAGATGAAGATAAGGCAGCCAAATGAGAAAAAAAGCAAGATCAAGCATGTGGGTTGTTAGGGATGTCTATTTCTCTAGATCTTAGGTTCCATATCACAGAACTTAATACTCCTAATGAAGCAATGAAACATATCACTAAAGTTTTTGGAATTAAAAATGAACTTAGAGTCCATCAACTCAAAAATGAGTTGCTTACATTGGACCCTAATAATTTTTTTTCCATTGAATATTTTTTGTCCAAGTTCATTACCCTTAGACTTCTCTTGGAAGGCGTTCAGGTTAAGAAAGAAGATGGTAATCTTATCTATTCCATTCTTACTAAGTTGGGACCAGCCTACTCTGTGTTTGTTTCCACCTTCCATTCTACAAGAGAAGCCTTCATTTCTGAAGGACAAGACTACAAGTCCCCTTCCTTTGATGCCTTTTGTGATTCTTTAATAAGAGAAAAAGAAAAACTCTTACATCTTGGTCTTCTTAATCTTGAAAACTCTTCTAAGAAAGCCTTAACCGCCCAACAACAACCAAATTCAAAGAAACCTAAGAAGCCATATCCTAAAAGGAATGGTCCTAAACCAAACAAAGGTCCTAAGCCATTTCAGTCTCAAAATGAAAAATCATTTCAACAAAATGATAAGGCAAATAAAAACAAAGGGAAGAAGACTGATAGATATTGCCACTTTTGTAATCGAGATGGCCGCTTAGAATCCAAATGATTTAAGGAGATGGAAGCCTTGGATGCATCAATGAAGAAGCATCACATCCATTTGGAGCACTCAACAACTTCAACTTCATTTTCAAGAATAGCACTTTCTGCATGTGGTTATCAAGAATCTCGGTCTGGATATGCACTAAATGTATCTTCTTCTTCTCATTCTCATGAGTGGCTCATTGATTCTGGAGCTTCTTATGACATAGCCAAAAACAAAGCCATGTTTTCTTCTTTAAATGATTGTAACACCAAAAATATATATGTTGGTGATGATAGATCTCTTAATGTTGTAGGGATTGGAACTGTTCATATAGACAACGGTCAATTCAATGATGTATTATGTGTTCTAACCTTATCATGCAACCTTCTATCTATATATCAGATAACTCATTCAGGTGAAGGTAAAATCGTTGAATTTTCACCTCACGATGTTGTAATTAAGGACCTAAGAGATCCTAGACAGATTTTAGCTACTGGCACTGTTGATGATTCTACAAGGTTGTATAAGTTTAACAACTTTGGGTCATCAAATCTTCTCCTCGGTATTTGTTGCTTATAATGATGGAGTGAGCAAACTTTGGCATGAGTGATTTGGTCCCTTAAACTATCGTTCCCTTCAAAATCTATGTAAAGAAAATATGGTGACAAGTCTTCCAATGGTGTCATGCAGAGATGGTGTTTGTTCCAGATGTGTACTCGAAAAACATCATCAGGATAGTTTTCAAAAACGTGCCTCTTGGCACACCTCAACCCCTTTACAACTTGTGCATAGTGATTTATGTGGTCCACTTCCAGTTGTTTCATTCTCTCGCTACAAGTATTTCTTAAATTTCATTGATTATTTCTCCAGACGCACTTGGGTATACTTATTAAAATTCAAGAGTGAAGTATTTAACATGTTCTTGGCCTTTAAGGCCCTTGTTGAAAAATAATATGGACATCAAATTCTTAAGCTAAGATCTGATAATGGCGAAGAATATGTTAATAGAAAATTCATCAACTTTTGCACTGAGAATGGAATTCAAATGCAACATACAGTTCCATATACTCCACAACAAAATGGTGTAGCTGAAAGGAAGAATCACACATTAAAGGAAATGGCTAATTGTATGCTTCAATCTAAAGGACTTAGTCTTAATTTTTGGGTAGAAGCAATTAATTGTGAAAATTACATAATAATCCACACTCCTACTAAGGTTTTAAAGAATATCACTCCAGAAGAAGCATGGAGCTCAATTAAACTGGATGTAAGTCACTTTCGTGTTTTTGGAAGTGAAGCATGGGCCCATATTCCAGATGAGAAACATAAAGCTTTAGAACCTAAGAGTGAAAAATGTATTTTTGTTGGATATTTTGAAGATGTCAAAGGATATAGACTTATTTCACTTAAGACCAAAAATGTTATAATTAGAAGAGATGTAAAGTTTGTTGAAAATATATCGGCCTATGAGCCTAGTTCAGCGGATGTGCCACCTCTCTCTATCCCTTGTACTTCTAAAAATATTTCTTCTTCAAATGATGACAGCGAGGATGACAAGCCTCCCCCACCTTCTCAGTATCCTCCTTCAGCTCCTCAGCTTCTAAAATGGGTCCATGCTACTTGGGATGCAGCAGGTGCTCTTGCCAGTGATCCTACAGATCAACTACATACACGTTCTCAATTCAATAGAGCCTCTTCTTTACTAGCTCAAGCTTCAGCTAATTATGATCCTGACACCTTTGCAGAAGCTTCAGGCCATCTAGATTGGGATGTAGCTATGAACGAAGAATATCGTTCATTATTGGCAAATGATACATGGGATCTTGTTCCCCTTCCAAAGGGACGAAAGCTTGTTAGATGCAAATGGGTTTACAGAACCAAGTATGGACCAGATGGAAAAGTTGATAAACATAAAGTTCGTCTTGTTGCTAAGAGTTTTTCACAATTTGAAGGAATTGACTATACTGAAACCTTCTCCCCTATTGCCAAAATGAACTCTATCTACCTTGTTCTTCCCCTTGCTGCCTCTTTCAAATGGGAAGTCCATCAGATGGATGTTAAATCTACCTTCTTGCATGGGGACTTGCATGAAGAAACCTATATGGAACAACCTACTGGCTTTATACAAACAGACTCCAACCTTGTATGTTGGCTTAAGAAATCCCTTTATGGTCTCAAGCAAGCCCCTCGAGCTTGGTATGCCAAAATGGATAACTTTCTTTTAGAAACTGGATTTTCTAGGTGTCATTCTAATAATAATGTCTACACCAAGAAAGTGGGAAAGACTCTTATCATTCTTGTCCTTTATGTTGATGATCTTATCCTTACTGGTAGTTATCCCAACCTTATAAACCATGTGAAGTCCAGCCTTAAAAAGAAGTTTGAAATGACAGACTTAGGACACTTGCATTATTTTCTTGGTCTTCAAGTCTTGCAATCCAAGGAAGGTATTTCGATTTCCCAGTCCAAGTATGCATGTGATCTTCTATGCCATTTTCACATGGAAGGTTGTAAGCCATCCCCTTCTCCCTTTTACTCTGGAGCCAAACTTTCAGTCACTTTACTTCCCCTGAAGTTAATGCTACCTTATACAGTCAACTTGTAGGAAAACTTTTGTATCTGGCCCATACTCGTCCTGACCTTTCCTTTGTTGTTGGACTTATTGATCGGTTTATGCAAAACCCACATGTAAGTCATTCGAAAGAAACTAAAAGAATACTTCGTTATGTTCAAGGTATAGTTCAGTTTGGGATTCATTACAGTGTAGAAGCATCTCCAGTATTGGTTGGCTTCACTGATTCTGATTGGGGTGGTGACCCTGATGATTAGAAGTCTACTGCAGGTTATGTCTTCACCCTTGGTTCAAGACCTATTACATGGGCTTGCAAGAAAAAAAGTGCCATTTCTCTTTCTTCAGTAGAAGCAGAGTATCGTGGTGTCGTAGAAGCTAGTAAGGAAGACCTGTGGCTTCATTAGATCCTGTCAGAGTTTGGCTTTCAGCAGCACCATCCGACTATAATTTGGTGTGATAATCAAAGTTCCATTCAACTATGTAAATATCGAGTCCAACATCAGTGCAACAAACACATTGAACTACACATGCACTTAATTAGAAAGCTCATTCACGACCATTTTCTTAATGTGCAATATTGTTCAACAGATGATCAAGTTGCAAACATCTTTACGAAGGCTCTCACAGAGGCGAAGTTTACTAAACTTCGATTTATGGTTGGAGTTCAGGAAGTTGTCACTAAGGGGGGATAGGCTCTAATGCCTCCTTCCTTCTCCTATTGTGTCATATTTGTACATCCTTCAATCCTATCCCAAGTTGTTCTTAAGGGGGGATGTTAGGATATTCTGACACATAGGAAATAGTTAAGTATAACTTGGTCTAGTGTAGAGTTAGGTAAAGTGTGTTTCTTTACTATGTAGTTTTGTAACTTACAATCCGACGGTCATGATATGTAGTGATCCAACGGTTCATTCTCTCCTTAGTATTACCGACACCTGATTTGTGGCTTAACACCCGATTGATCCATGATCTCTATTTAAAGAGCATGGAGGGTCATTTGTATGGTAATCGTTCATGAGAGAAGCTTATGTAAATTTTCATTCTTTTATTAATAAATTGTCTAAAGTGGCCGCATTGGCCCAGGCCGTGGACTATTACCCTCTTGAGGGTTTTAACCATGCCAACAATACTGGTGTATTGATCTGTGATCTGTTTGTGAGTGGTGTCCTTTGGTGTTCTGTCTGAGGAACTTACCCTGTAAATTCCTACAAAATCTTGATTCAAGGATGGTTCCTTTTGGAGTAGGGGGACTAACCTCCTCCTACCACAACATCTTAGCTGACACATACAATGAACCTTGAAATGTAGGAGATCTACACAGACCCATCATTACAAGTAGATCATCTAGCCACATGCATAATCCATTCGGTAGTAGGAAGGAAAGTAAATAAGGGGAGGAATCAATAATATAAAATTAGACTAAATATATCACTAGAGGGAAACAAGTAAAAAAGGGTTCATCCATTCCTCATGCAAAGAAAATCCCTAAATATCAGGTCACATCCTAAAAAATTAGGGAATGAATGCAATACATGCAAGATCACATTCTTACCAAGAAGTTTATGGGGCTACGGCCATCGAAAAGAACTCTAACATGTTGGATATGAAAAAATTAGTATCCTAAAGGAGGCGTAGAACTCAAAATGGGATTCAAGGGATTCTTTACATCAATTCTTAATACCCTGGAGGATCGCAACAATTTTTTTTCAAAATGGGAAATATTTCTTTAACTCTGCAGGGTTATACCTTTGATTCTAAGAGTGCCTTTTCTAATATAAAGAATATTTCTCAATAGGTTATGTATGGATCAGGTTATATTCCCTTTGTTAGAAGTTTTGGGATAAAGAAATCCTAGAGAGTATTGCAAATACTCTAGGATCATATGTTATGTGCTAGGAAGCCAAAAAGCAAGGCATATACACATCATATGCATGAATCTACTTATATATAAATGTATCACATCCATTATTGGCTAATATATGCATTGAGTATTAGGAAAATATTTGATACCATCTAGTGGACTATGAACATATCCTATTTAAATGCAGAAAATGTCATGAACACAAGTATCCATTTCGAGAATGTCCACTCAATTCCTCTTAACATATTGTAAAACCTCCACCAAAGAGATGCAAAAGGATTTGAGAAATTTCTCACCAAGAGGAAAACAATTTGGAAAACTACAAGTAACACATCCAAAGAAACTACAAAGGGGGTAACAAGTATGAATTTCTAAATGTAGAAGAAGGAAAGTAGTAGCATGCAAAAGTAAAATAATTAGGAGAAAAGCAAGATGAAGAGCACCCAACAGTAATGCTTAGGGATCCACACTTTGGCACTAAAGTGGAGCAGAAAATCATCTTGATTAATAAAGATGACATATAAATGTAGGAGGAGAAAGAATGGCTACCATAACTAAAGATGTCAAAGACATGGAACCTGAAAAGATGGGTATTCAATCATTAGTAGTAGCATGGGAAAATCAAGACCCACTTCAAATTTCTAAGAAAGAAGTGGAGATAATTTCAAAAGAAGACATGTAGACTCAAAATAATGAATATATGCAATTAAAAGGTAAGAGCAGATTTTGTTCTTCTGCTTTAGGAGTTTGTAAAATTAGCACTAAAGAAAACATAAAAACTAATAAAAAGGAGAAGAGAAGAGGCCACAAGTCAAATAAATAGTTAATTTAGAAGACGGGAGAACATTTGGTAAACTCTAGTAGGATAATATCATGACTAATTCCTACAACCTCTCTTCATCAACTCAATCATGAATATCATCTCATGGATTGTAGGGGGTTTGAATGGTAAACCCAAATATAAACACCTGATTGAAAAAATTTGATTAAAAAATCTAGTCATACTCATGCTATAAGAAATCAAAATTAGAGGGAACCAAATTACACAAATAATCCAAACAATATGAAAAGGATTCCAATATATAGATTTGGATGCTAGAGGAGGATCAAGAGGATTAGCTATTTGGTGGAATTCGAGAGAAATAATGTTCTCATGCTTTGTAGAAACCACAAGATCATTCTCAACCAAGTTTCGAAAGGTGGGATTAACAATAGCAAGACATATAAAAAATGTGTATGGCCCAACCATTTTAGGGGATAAATTAGAATCCCTATAAACCATAAAAAAAAATTCTTAATTAAAATCCAAAAAATGGATACTATGAGGAAATTTTAATCTAATAAAATATTTACAAGAGAAAAAATGGGTTATTCAACTATTGGAGGAGGAATCACATGAATTTAAAGAATTGATAAAATATTTAAAACTGGTGGACATGAAAACTTGAATGGAGATGACATATGGAACAATCAAAGAATGGGTAATGTGAAAGTAGCCTTGAGACTAGACAAATTTTTCATCTTAGAATCATTGTTAGGTAATTGGAGGTAGCAGTCTTAAAAATCTATGGCTCATGTCACGAGCTATAAGTTTATGGGAAGAGTGGAAAGGAGGTCCATCATATAAATATTTCAAATTTGAGTCCTTCTAGATAAAACACCACCATTTCTTAGACGTGGCAAAATGGTAGAAGTAAGCATGAATCATCAAAGGCGCAATCTTTCAGAACTTCCACCAACATTTAAAATATGCCAAACAACAATTGAAGGTTTGGAACAAAAATGATTTTGGGAATATTCTTGAAGCCAATTCTCAATTCAATCAGGAAATGAAATAAATACAACAACAAATTATGGAAGAAGCTAAGATAGAGAATCTAGAAAAGAAATAGATGGAATTATGAGCATAATTAGAGGAAAGTCATAAGTAAGAGGATTTTTTTTTGAAACAAAAAGAAAGGATGAAGTGTTTATGAGAAGGAGAAATAAATATCAAACTCTTCCATAGACCAATAATATAATACAAAGAAAAAGTACCATTGCAAAAATCAAAGATGTGGAAGGGAACATATTATAAAACCATGATGATATGGAGTGAGAATATTTCTCCTTTTATTATCAATTATTAACATAGTCAACCCTGACAGGTGATTAACCATCTGGAAAATTATTAGGCATATTCCATCTCTCGTGACTCTGAAGCAAAAACACCTCTCTTCTAAGAAAAATCTAAAAAATGGAAGTGGAACATGTGGTGATGGGAATGAGTAAAGGAAAGTCCCTTGGACAAATTTACAACATAATTATTCAAGGCTTGCTGGCCAATTCTCAAGGAAGACATTTGGAAATTAGTGGAGAACTATAGAAGAATGGCTTCCATTCACTTGGCACTAGACGTCATTTTCATCTCCATAGTTCAAGAAAAAAAAGGTGAGTCCCCTACTACTTTTAGACTACTTGCACTATGTATTGTCATTTAAAAAATTGTCTCAAAGGTGATAGTTGAAAGACTAAAGCCAATTCTTCCAAAAATTATCTCCCATGAACAAATGGGTTATGTAAAATGTAGGAAAATTTTATACAACATCATACTTGATAATGAACTAGTCCACTCTTTGAAAATCACTAAAAATACTAGAATGATTACCAAATTAGACCCTCTAAAGCATCTGATCGACTTTTATGGCAATATCTATATACCTACTTGCTTCCTTTGAAATTTCAGAAAAATAGATTCATTGGGTCTTATCCTTAGTAACCAAAGCCTTGTTTTCCATTCTCATAAATGGATCCCCATCTCAAACTTTACCCCTTCAAGGAGAATTCGACAAGGGGATCATCCATCCCCTTTCATCTTACTCTTAATGGTGGAAGTCTTAGGTACTTATGCTATAACAATGCCTATTCAAAATGGAAATATAAAGGCCTCCCAATATATAATGTAAATTTTTCTGTAGATTCAATAACTCATGTGATATACTAAAACATAAGATAAGAATCTACTTTACTCTTCTAAGAGGAAACCAAAAAAATGATCAATGAAAACAATAAGCAGAAATAGGAAGAATACCAATCACACATAACATAATATTTCTCTGGGGAAACCCACTGCTCAAAACCCCAACTATCTATATTGCATTAACCAGAACATTTGAGAAAAAAATACAATGCTTGTTCACACTAGAACAATCCATGTACAAGTATGATCTAACCCTCTGCCTCACAAGCCAGCTCAAGCCAACACTTAGCCTTTTTTTTTTCCTACTTCCTTGCACAATTCCTAAGATAATTAGCCTCTATTTAATATGGAAATTCCCTCTCCATAACTACACAATCCAAACATAGGTCCTCAACTGAATACATGCACCATCTGCACAACTTAGAAAATTATACAACTAATAGTACATTGTCCCTGCAATCTAGTCTCAACTGGGTCTTCCTCTGAACTGACATGCATGATTTATTTATGAGTGAACCTTCAGTTAGTTGGTGTGGTACTAGGGATGCACTGGGGCACTACTCCACTACTAGAACTCTACTAGCTCCTCCAACAGTTAGAACTAGTTTAATTGACTATAACTCAGTTAGACTGAGTTATCTAATTACAACTCCAACGAACTCAACCTGGGCCCCTAAAATTTAGGGATCACTCTACATGACTCTAGATAGACTTCCAACTCGAATTTCCTAAGCTAAACAAGTCAACTTAACTTAGTAAACTATTACAAGTTTCTATGAGTATAGAACTACAAATTAATTCACAATTTAATTCAAGGACATATTAAATTGGAATTTCTAGATGTTATTTTTAACATTTCTTGTTGTTATTTTCAACTCGCCCTCTCAACAAGAAAAGAATTCTTATCCTGATCTTGAACCTTTGGAATGTTCCACATAAAACACTTCTTTCTAGTGTTTTTCTACTGCAACTCCTGGAACTAAAAAAAACATCCAACCTGAATCAATATGACACATCTGTCACCAGACTCTCTCAGTACTACTAGCTTTGCCTTTGTCGATTGAAAAATCTGCACTTTTGTTGACTTTGCCTATATGCACTACTATTAAATATTCTCTCTGCTCTCCAATATCAAATTGCTGCTAGCCTCTACCTTTGTCACTCTGATATCTGACTGCATCATCTGCCACTGGTCTATCCTGCTACTGTGTATTGTGGGCTCTCATAGCAAGGTATGATCCAAGAGATAAAACCTCTCAATGGACCCTACCTAATTTCTTCCCTCTTGGTACTGTCACTTCACATCACCCCACCTCTTACCTGGAGGTACGGCTGCACGTGCTCCCTCTACCCACTTGGCTCGATATTTCCCCCTACTGGAGGTCTCTGCTTGAGTGAATGTCTCCAATTGATCTCCTCTTTGCTTCTCCAGTTGTGGTTGCTCCACAACTTTCTGAGTCTGCTTCTAAGGCTACTTCTCTGCTTGAGTGGATCTCTCCACTCGGTCTCCTCTCCGCTTCTCTAGTTTTGGCTACTCCACAACTTTTTGAGAGTGCTTCTGAGGGTTCTTCTGGGGCTACATGTTGATAGGTAATTCACTCTCACTCTCAACCACCAAGTATCTAACCTTTGAATTTTTCCTCAAGGATTTGCATGCATCTTCAACAATATAGGTTCTTGACTCATACATCGATTTGATTCACTTGTGATCCCGTGGCGATGTTTCTAAGGAAAACCTTTCCCTTACTAAAAATCACATCACAGCCATGATATTCCAATACCACGACGGAAACAAGATTCTTATTTAGTCTTGGAACATACATCACATCTGTGATTTTGAGAGGGGAGCGAAACTCCCTCTTTAAGGTAATTGTACTGATCCCGGTAACTCTATACCTCCCGTCATTTCCAAACTTTATGTTCTGCTTGAGGGCTTTCTCCTCAAAGTCACTGAAGAGATCTCTATTCCCCATCATATGGAATGAGGCACCGCTGTCAAGATACGACATGCTTCCCATTACAGTGTTGGACGTGCATGTAATGAGATTGAAATCAAGTTTGAATTGTGAAGCTAAAGCTTCACCGGCTGTTGCAACTGCAAGATCCTTCATGCTTTCTTTCTTCTGTTGGAAATTCGTGGCATAGTGCACGTGTTCGTGATAGTGAAAACACTTGACTTTTGACAAGTCCATCTTCTTGCTGCCTGCCTCACCTTGGGACTTATTTCCCTTGGATTTATTTTCTTTGCTCACTAATGAAACATCCTCTTCCACTTCTTTGGAAGAGGTCCCATCTTTGGTGTTCCTCAGAATCTCTTCTCGTACCAAATATGATCACAGTCGTTCCCAATCTGGTAGCTTCTCCCTCCCATTAATAGAGTCCTTGTAACTATGCCAGCTCTTGGAAGTCCTAGAAGAGCTAGGCTCACCATATTGTCTTTGGAAATAGTAATGCTGACACTTCCAAGCTCATCCCAACAATGGGTGAACTTGGTCAAGTAATTCGGAATTGAGTCGCCCTTCTCCATCTTGATCTTTCTGAGTTTTTCCTTCAGTGCCAACTTCCTACGGTCACTGCTATTTTGAAATAGGTTCTTCAATGCCTTCCACATTGGGTATGGAGTATCCTTTCCATGGAGACTCAAGACAATGTGGTCTCAAACTCCCTCCAAGATAATTCTTCTCATTTTTTCAACACACTTTCTCCATTCAGCCAGATCTTTAGTATATGATGCTGGAGGATTAGGAATGTCATGATCTATGAATTCCTTGAGGCCATTGACTTCCAACACTACCTCCATCATGCCCTTCCAGGCTATGTAATTCAAGCTTCTATCCAAGGCATACTCAAGTCTCAAACTATAGAAAGCCATAATTCCGGCTCTGAAGTATGAACTTGCAAATTCACTTTTCACCTGCACAACAAACTCGAATTCTCCTCTTCTATATTGTCTTTAGCTCTGACACCATGTAGGTTTCTCTGTAGATTCAAAAGCTCATGTGATATACTAAAACATAAGACAAGAATCTACTCTACTCTTCTTAGCGGAAACCAAAAAAATTATTGATGAAAATAATAAGTAGAAAGAGGAAGAATATTGATTGCACATAACACAATATTTCTTTGGGGAAAGCCACTGCTCAAAACCTCGACTATCTATATTGCATGAACCATAAGATCTGAGAAGAAAATAAAATGCTTGTTCACACTAGAACACTCCCTGCACAAGTATGATCTAACTCTTTGCCTCACAAGCGAGCTCAAGCCAACACTTAGCCAATTCTGCTATTGTTCAAGCCCCTACTTCCTTAAGCAATTAATAAGAGAATTAGCTTCTATCTAATGTGGAAATTCCCTCTCTATAATTACGCAATCCAAACATAGGTCCTCAACTGATTACATGCATCATTTGTACAACTAGGAGAATTATACAACTGATAGTATATTGCCCCTGCACTCTAGTCTCAACTAGGTCTTCCTCTAAACTGACATGCATGAGTTATTTATGAGTGAATCTTCAGTTAGCTGGTGTGGTACTAGGAATGCACTAGTGCACTACTCCACTACTAGACCTCTACTAGTTCCTCCAATAGTTATAAATAGTTTAACTGACTATAACTCAATTAGAATGAGTTATCTAATTAAAACTCCAAAGAACTCAACCTAGGCCCCTAAAATTTAGGGATCACTATACATGACTCTAGATAAACTTCCAACTCGAATTTCCTAAGCTAACTAAGTCAACTTAACTTGGTTAACTATTACAGGTTGCTATGAGAATAAAATTACAAATTAATTCACAATTTAATTCAAGGACAAATTAAATTGGAATTTCTAGATGTTATTTTTAACATTTCTTGTTGCTATTTTCAACATATAATACAAATTATCCTATCATCCATTAGTATTTTGTAGATCATACTTTGATATCTAGTTACCCTTCAACAAGAGAATCTAGAACCTTCAGGCATATCTTAGAATATTTTCAACTTGCTTCCGAGATGGAAATAAACCTAGGAAAATCTAAAGTTTTTTCATTAATACTTTGTCAGTTGCACAAAAACACATCTCTAGAAAAATCCAAATTCAAGAGAATTTCCTTCCATCCAAATACCAGGGAGCCCCTTTTTAGAAAAATCGTTGAGGCACTAAGCTTGGGAGGATTTAATAAGTAAATTTGATAATAAAATTTCATGTTGGACCTTCATATATCTTAACATATTTTTCTGATTAGTTCTTCTTAAAGTGGTGCTTCACGCTTTACCAATCTACCATTTTTTAGCACTACTAGTGGTGAGCATAGCTTTCTAGGGTGGGAGCCAAGTTGGAAAAAAATATGGCCCTAATAGCTTGGTACAAATTATGTAGACCCAAAATGAAAGGAGCTTGGGAACTGAGGGACCTATAAATATTAAGTAACCTTTTGGCTACAAAAATGTGGTGAAGATGGTTAAACTCCCCAAATGAAATATGGACTAAGATTTGGAGGAAAATGTACAACCCCAACTGAGAAGAATGTAACTTAATCATATTGGACCAGGAAATAGCAGGTTCCCAAATATGGAACAAGGCTTGGAAGAATCTCTCCCTTATATAGGATCACAACTTCTGAAAAGTCAGAGAAGGAAACAATGTTTACTTCTTGGTGGACACTTGGAATCAAATTCCCTAGCTATAGGAAGATAACAACTATCATGATTTGATAACAGGATTCTTACAACAAGGAAAGAACATGGTAGTTGACTATTAGTAACTCCATTCAAACTCATAACAATGGAGGAATTGGATTTGGAAATATAAATGATCTTTTCAAAATAGATTAACTGTGGACAATCTGTGGGAGACTCTACAAATAGAGAAAGAATAAACTTTATACATGCCCAAACAAAATAAGATGGGGATACAAGCAATTGGGAAACTACACTCTTAGGAAAACCCACAATCTTTTGATTGGCTATGCCCAACTACTAGAGAATCTAATATGGAACAAGAAATGGTCTCTAAAACTCCTGAAAAAAAATCACATTATTTCTATGGTAGGTAGGGCATCAGTAAATTCTAACATGGGATAGGCTTCAAGCAAGAGGATTTCTTGGTCCCTCATTTTCCCATCTATGTAATCAAGCAGAGGAAGTGAAAATAATTTTCTTGACTCCTATTCCTTTGTTTCCAACTTATGGGATAGAGGAGGAACCATTCTAAGTCACTTTATGATAAAGTCCAACATAATATATTAGAAATAATAACAAATTGGAGATACTCTACATTTAAGAAAGTGATCATCATCAAAGCATGGTAATTATTGTTGGGTTTCAGTTTATGGGAAACATGGAAGGAAAGGAAAAGAATAATATTAAAAAACAGTAAAGTTCCAAACAATCAAGTGTTGCTTAAAATTCTTCAAAATATCGAATAAACTATAGAAATTGCAAGAAATTTGCTACTGCTAATAAAAATAAACTGAAATAATGAGACAAAAAATTCTTCTACTATTATGTGGAAATGAAAACACATGATATAAACACATGCAATAACATGCAAGCATCAAAACACAAGGAACACAATGATTTTATAATCGAACCCAACTGGGAATAAACCCTTTGCTGCTTTGCATTAATTCCGATGATAATATGGATCAATTACAATGTCTTGCTTCAATCCCGAAGCACACCCTACATTGAAATTTTGATATCCTACTTGCTAACTTTCTTTGACCAACAATAAGCCAAAATAAGCCTCAACTTTCCTCCTATTTCCTTACGCAATTCTGTAGGAATTAAACTCCTAAAAAATAGGGAAATTC
Organism: Pinus taeda; assembly: GCA_000404065.3. NCBI lineage: Eukaryota > Viridiplantae > Streptophyta > Pinopsida > Pinales > Pinaceae > Pinus > Pinus taeda. The sequence goes on from APFE031156181.1 coordinate 117,814, forward strand.
CTTATTTCCTTGTGCAATTCCTAAGGAATTTATCACTTATTTAATTTCCAAGCTTGTGCACTCAAATGTATACAATTATAAATATAAATGTGCCTTTTCCATCCACTCAACTAGGAAACTCGAATTCCATGCATGGTTGTGTCTATTTTTAGTTGATTGACTAGTTAATTGAGAGACCAGTGAGTTAACAACATTCATAACTGCTCAACTGACCTTCAATTGTCTCAATTAATGAATAAAAATCAATTAACTGAGTTTAAATTAAAATAAAAAAACTAGATTGCTAAATTTTAGCAACCAATATATGCACAAGTCTACTCCAAGCCTACAAACTTGAATTTTCTGATCTAACTAGTAGAGAAGGCCATGTCACTCTAGCTAACGATAATCCAAGTCATCCTGCTAATGTGGAAAATCATTTTTTTCCATTTTACTAAGGCACTGGTAAAATGAAGCCTTTTCTCACTACAATTTGAACACTCCCTCTTAGCAAGACAATGATTTCCCACAATCCCAATCTTGCTCCTGTAGAAATGTAGAATAACAAGACTTCCTCTCATTGTTGTTGTTGCTACTGAAACAACTGCAATTAAGAAGTATCCAAAATAGTAAACCAATTGTGTCTTTGAGCTATAACTATCTCCTGAGCATCTGACTACTACTAGTCTTTGCACTATTTACTGGGAAAATTTCACTATTGTTTATTTTGCACTATGCCTCCTGCACTGCTATCAATACTTCTTTGTGCTCCCCAACATCTGATTGCAACTAGTCTGTAACTGTCACTCAAGATCTGACTGCATTAATTGACACTGATCCATTTGCTACTGAACATTGTGGGCCCCTATAGCAAGGGTAATGATCCATAAGAAGAGTATATTAAAAGTGCTACTACTCTCCTATGGACCATGCACAAACCTTTGCAACTCTAGTAGATCTAGTTTAGAATATTAGTTTGCAGTGCTAAGATCTTCCTTAGATTATAAACAAAATTCTTTCATTGTGCTTAAGGATTCATTAATTTTTGCGAGTGAAATGAAGATTTTTTATCTTAATTTTATGAGCAATTTAACATAAACTAGAAACTGAATAACAACATAAACATGTACAAAACAACATCAAAAACACATTACAACAAGCACATGACAAAGATGTTCAACCCTCTTGGTCTACCTCTCCTTGGTCCAACTTCCAATGGCTTGGGCCTATCTATTATGCTCAAAAGTGTAAAAATTTGTGTTTACAATGCTCAAATGCTTCTGAAACCTGCTCCCATCAGTCTAGAATGTTAAAAAATGGCCATCTAGCCTCTTTTTTCATCCAATTTGGTGGAAAGCTAAAGAAGTTATGACTTCCCCTTGTTTTCCCACTATTTGTTCCACAAATTTCTCCAAACCTGACATGATCCTACAAATTAGCTTCGAAAATCCACTAAATGGGCGAAAATTTCACTGCGCGGCAAGCCATAATTTTCTGGCACCGACTATCTTATCGCAAATCAAAATCGGTGAAGTCCTGCAGGCTTATGTTCTATGAATAAGGTGGGAAATGTGCGATTGCATTACGTCAGACCCGACAAACCATTATCGCATTCGAGGAACCTATCACATTTCACAATTGACAGAGTATCGTGTCTTCTATATGTGGGACTTTGCACCATGTTGTGATTTGAGATTGTGATATCACATCACAACCCGGTACCTGCCGGGGGTCAATTCTATAACGTCAACCCACTTCCTTGTTGCAATGTGCAATATGCAATTATTGCATCGTAAGCCTGATCTTGCCGAGGGAAAATTCTTTAACACCTCCCTTCGCCGATGTGTGATTTGAGAAAATGTGGGGACCAATGGTATCTTGCCACTTGGCACCTCCCGATTTGCTGATGGAACCTGCCACGTCATCCAATCCTACAATGTGAGTAAGTCAAACCTGAACTTTGATTTACTCTAACTTCTGCATACGAGCTCGGATTGGAGTGTTGTTCACACCATTGGAATCAAAATGACGAGCTGTTTGATCTGAAGCTAAGTTTAACAAGATTTTGACACTTCTATTTTTGAGCCTAATTTTGAGCCCCTGATCACTCCTCACCAGTGGAAGCCTTTTGGACCCCAAAAGGATCACTCTTAATTGCTCGATAGGTGAGGGTATAGTCCCTTCATCTTTCCAACCTCTATCCATTTGGCTTTTGAAGGAATTGTACTCTTGAGCCCCACTCGAAGATAATCGATACTTCCCCCTTTTCTTGTTCGTGTTCTTCTGTCAAGTATAGTGTCTTGCTGAAGCGTATCAAGAAATTCTGGAGAAAATTATTCAATAGATGGAATTCTAATATTCTCTCCTTGATCTTCAATCAAAGGAGGCTCATAAAACCTTAAATTATCAACATTAATAATAACTTAAATTTTCATATATGAAGGAAGATCCAACTAAAGGCATTGTTACCAATTTTTTCCAAAATTCTAAATGGACCATATCTAATTGGTTTCAGTTTTTTACCTTCTCCTTGGAGCCAGTCTTTGTTAATGTGAAGCCAAACTTCATCACCAACTTGGAACTTGTGATCTTGACTATGCTTGTCATGCCTTGCTTTGTACTTGCCTTGGCTTTTCTCAAGTTGTTCTTGAACCTTTTGGTGTACTAATTATATTTATTCAATGAACTTTCTTGTTTTTTTTATGGTGCTATGACCTTAAATAGCAACATATTTTCCAAAAATAAAATCCAAAGGAGATTTAGGCAAGTATCCCATGCATGCCTCAAATGGCAAAGCTTGAGTAGAAGAGTGCTTCGCTTAGTTGTAAGCATGTTGAATATAGTGTAAATGTTCATCACACAACTTAGGATGCTTGCTACAATACCCACGCAAAAGATGCATCACTGTTATGTTCACTACCTCTGTTTAACAATTTATTTGTGGATGAAAGGTTGTACTCTTTTTTGATTTGGTTTCCACAAATCCCCACAAGTTTGACCAAAAATTCCCCACAAAGAGAGAATCTCGATCACTAACAATGGATGTGGGCAATCCAACATGCAACCAAACATTCTAAAAAATAACTGAGCAATTTGTTCAGCTGTAACTTTCTTTTTACATGGCATCAAAATACAAATTTTGTTGAACCTATCCACAACTACATACAAATAACCTTGACCTCTTTTTGATAATGGAAGACCTCCTACAAAATATATAGAAACACTCTCCCAAGGTCGTAAAGGAACCAGAAGTGGTGTGTACAATCCTAACTTCCTATTACTAGGCTTACTGACTGCACATAATGAACATCCTTTAATAAGATGAGACACACTTTCAAGCATATGAGGCCAATAACAATACATATGTAGATGTTCCACCGTCTTACTTTTATGACCAGTAATAAGAGAAGCACGTGCATCTCTTATGATGTTAACTCTTTCTCCCTGTGAATACAAAGCTTGCCAAGATGGTACAACAAGTTATCATGCAAATGATAATCCAATTCCTCTACTTGGTTACCTTGAACCAATCTTGCATAAACATCTTGAAAGTCATTATCTAATGCATATTTCTCAATATAACTTTCATGTAAAACATAATTATGCTTGAGTAAAGTAGCTCCACTACCAATCAGCCTAGAAAGCATATCAACAAATTTATTGTAGATACCTTTCTTATACCTAATTACCAAGTGGAATCATGGAAGGAAACCCATCCATCAGAAGTGCCTTGATGCTGCAACTTTGATTGAGATTGCATGTATTGCAATGGTTGATGATTAGTTTGAATGACCGTTTCCTTACCCATCAGGCAGTGTTTCCATTTTTTCACACTTTGCACCAATGCATACAATTCCTTGTCATATGTAGGATAGTTAATCATTGCACCATTAAAAGTTTGCAAATGAAAACAGATAAGATTACCATGTTGCATGAGGAATGCAGCCATAATGTAGTCACTAGCATCTATCTGAATCTCAAATGATTGTCTCAAGTCTGGAAGTGTGAGTATGAGAGTTATATTGATATTTTCCTTCAACGCATCGAAGGCCTTTTTTTTTCCCTCCCCACTGAAAAACCTTTTTCATGCTTGTCAACACATGCAAAGGAGCGGCTATAAGAGAAAAATTAACAATGAATTTCCTCCATTATTGGGCTACTCCCAGAAAACTTCTTACCTCTAACTGTCTTGGGCCTTGGCCAATTTATAATGAAATCAACCTTGGAGGGATTTATTTTCGACTCACCTCCTTCAAAAAATGACCCAAGTAAACTAAAGAAGTCTTTCCAAACTCGCACTTTGACATCTTCAGATACAACTGTTCTTTTTTTAAGACATCAAGTAGTTTTCTTACATGCATGACATGTTCAACACGGGATTTACCGAAAATTAAGATGTCATCTAAGTAGACTATGACAAATTCATCAAGAAATGGCCTCAACACATCATTCATCACACACATGAATGTAGCAGGAGCATTACATAAACCAATTGACATAACTAGCCATTCAAACAAACCCTATTTTGTTTTGAATGTTGTCCTCTAAATTCCTCCTTCAACTATTACAATTTGATGGTAGCCACTTTTTAATTCCATCTTAGTAAAATGCTTTGCATCTTTCAATTGATCCAGTAAATCTTCTATTTGATGCAGTGGGTAACAGATCTTTACTGTAATTTAATTTAATGCACGAAAGTCCACACACATGCGCAATGTTCCATCCTTATTTGGCATCAAGACAATAGGTGAACCAAAAGGTGAGGAAGATGGTCTGATGCTCCCTTTATTCAACAATCTTGGATTTGCATCTTAATTTCTATGCTTTCCATCACTGACATCCTATACATGCCAATGTTAGGAAGAGGACAATCTTGCTACAACTTTATCTCGTGTTGGATTCCTCTCTTGGGAGGTAATCCCTTCGATTCCTGAAACATTTCATCATATTGGTTAACCACGTCAACCAATTCAGATTTCAAATTCGAATAAGAAACTTTAAAAGCTTCATTATCAACATCATTTTTGGGTTAGATCATGATAAGCACAAAATTCTTTCTCAAATTCACTAGTCTTTTCCTCTGCCCTGCATTAACAAGTGAAATATTTGTTTTCTTGTTATTAGCTCTCACAATATATTCTACTACATTTTTGAATAAATGATATTTATTTTCGTGTCTATGGAAGATTGATTTTCTTTCATAAAGGTACAGGTTTCCCAAAACGATGCCACAAATATCTAACAACACAATGTCAAGCTCCTCTTCATCTATGAATTTTTCAGTGATAGCAAATTTCAGTTTACACTTTCTCGTAATTTGCAATTGCACATTGTCACATACCCATCCAAGTGGATAAGGTTTATAGCGTCGAACAATTTCCATATTTATACTCTTGAAAATGTTTACAGAGATAAGATTGGCTTGAGAGCCGTTAGCAAACAACGTATCAATATTGTTATGTTTTGAGATCATCCTTATGTGAAACAAATCTATTCTCCTCTTTTCATTTGGGGTTTCATTTTCCAAGTCTAAAGAATTAGTGCTGGCAATGGATTCTTTTCCTTTTAACCTCATGGCTGTGATTTAGTTTCATCACCTTAATCAGATCCCAAATCTTGTTGAGTGGTTACAATTGTCTTATGTTTTCCCTTGTTTTTGTTTCTTTTTGGTCTCATTTCGGGATGAAGCTTCCAATAATGAGCTTCATTGTGACTCTCTTTGGAACAATGTTTGCATGTAATTTTCTCTCCTTCTTTTTTGATAAACGCATTTTATTTTCCTTCCCTTTGAAAGCCTTTTCTTTTCCCTTACTCTTAAATGGATTTTTACTACCTTCTTCTGGGGTGTTTTTCCCTCTTGCCTCAAGATGCGTGGCTTACACACACACATAATTTAGATTATTAGGACTAAACATTAAGATAGTATGCCTAAGATAACTGTGTAAATCCCCTATGTACTTCAAAAAAGTGTCACGTGACTACAAATCTACACTTGACATCAGAGACCTTTTTCTGAATTCTTGGGTGTAGTCTTGCACATTTTGACCTTTAAGTTGTCTAAAGTTCTGCCAATTCATGATGGCTTTCTACATATAATCTAGAGGGTATAATTGTCTTTTAATTGCAACAATGGAATCATTCCAAGAAATTGAGATATTACCATGTTTTTTAATCTCCTCTTGGGTCTTTTATTCCCACCATACTAGTGTTGAACCCTCCATTCTCAAGGAAGCTAACTGAATCTTTATGTCATCCTCTTGAAGGTTTTGAATCCTGCAATAAACCTCCAACTAGCGAATCCAATTATCAAGCTTCTCTTCATTCACTTCACCATTATACATGGGCAACTCAAATTTAACATCAAGTTTTAAGAAAGGTGATTTACCAATTTCTTTTGAAGAATGATGATGAGTATGAGTAAGGGATTTTTTAGTGGAAGAGATTGAAGATGCTTGTGAAGAAGAAGATCAAGAATATGGTGGAGAGGGTGGTGGTTTGTATCCATTCCCATTACCTCCTTTCCATTACCTCCTCCTGAAGAGCCTTCTCTTTTGGGAGGTTTGGAACTTTATCCTTGCAACCTGGTATTCCTCTCTTCATAGAGGACCTTCACCATCTGTGTCATATCAAAGAAAGCCTTTTTGAAGGTCTTCTCATCTTCTCTCATGTTTGTAGTTCTCCTCCATGAGACATGATCTTTGGAGTCTCAACTGCAACTCAAGGCTGAACTGGTGTTGTAGATTGTGGCAACCTTGCTCTTCTTCCCCTTGACCCAACTTCAGGGCTTCCAACCATCTTTCTTTCACCTCTTTTGAGTTTTAAGCTTGTAAGCATGACATAAACTTACAAACAATTAAATCCTTCTTTCACAAAGAAAACCTAGTGCTCTGATACCAAATTGATTTGAATTAGAATATTAGTTTGTAGTGCTAAGATCTTCCTCAGATTATAAAAAAAATGCTTTCATTGTGTTTAAGGATTTGTCAATTTTTGCAAGTGAAATGAAGATTTTTTATGTTAATTTTATGAGAAATTTAACATAAACCAGATTCTGAACAACATCATAAACATGTATAAAAAATCATCAAAAACACATTACAACAAGCACATGATAAAGGAGTTCACCCCTCCTGGGCTACATCTCCTTGGTCCAGCTTCCAATGGCCTAGGCCTCTCTATTATGCTCAAAAGTGTAAAAATATGTGTTTACAATACTCAAATGCTTCTGAAACCTACTCCCATCAGTCCAGAATGTTAAAAAATGGTCATCTAGCCTCTTTTTGCATCCAATTTGGTGGAAAATTGAAGAATTTATGACTTCCCCTTGTTTTCCCATGATTCATTCCACAAATTGCTCCAAACCCGACATGATCCTACAAATTAAATCCAAAAATTTGCTATCTGGGTGAAAATTTCACCGTGTGGTGGGCCATAATCTGTCGGCACTGACTGTCTTATCGCAAATCACAATCAGCAGAGTCCTATGGCCTTATTGTGTAGGAAATTACAGGGTAAGTTCCTCATATAGAACACCAAAGGACACCACTCACAAACAAATCATAGATCAATACACCAGTATTATTGACGTGGTTAAAACCCTCAAAGAAGGAAATAGTCCACGGCCTGAGCCAATGCAGCTACTTCACGCAATTTATTAATAAAATAAATAAAATTTACATAAGCTTCTCTCATGAACGATCACCTTACAAATGACCCTCCATGCTCTTTAAATAGAGATCATGGACCAATTGGGTGTTAAGACATAGATCAAGTGTCGATAATACCGAGGAGAGAATGAACTGTCGGATCACTTCATGTCTAGAACATATCGTGACCGTCAGATTGTAAGTTACAAATGTACATAGTAAAGAAAGACACTTTATCTAACTCTACATTAGACCAATTTATAATTAACTATTTCGTATGTGTCGGAATATCCTAACATAGGTATCAGAGGGTCTGTGAACAAGGTGGGAAATGTGTGATTGCGATACAATGGACCCGACGGACCATTAAACTGTAGCCTATAGTTGCATCACATCCGAGGAACCTATCGCATTTCGCAATTGGCGGAGTATTGGGTCTTGTATATGTGGGACTTTGCACCATGTTGCAATTTACGATTGTGATATTGCATCACAACCTGGTACCTGCCAGGGGCCGATTCTGTAACGTTGACCTGCTTCCCTGTTTCGATGTGCAATATGCGATTATCGCATCACAAACCTGACCTTGTTGAGGGCCGATTATTTAACACCTCCCTTCACCAAAATCTGATTTGTGAAATACAAGGACTAATGGTAGCGTACCACTTGGTGCCCCTTGATTCATTGATGGAACCTGCCACGTCATCTAATCCTGCCATGTGATCAAGTCAAACTTGAACTTTGACTTACTCTAACTTCTGCATATGATCTTAGATTCGATTGTCATTCACACCATTGGAATCAGAATGATGAGCTCTTTGATCTGAAGCTAATTTTAACAAGATTCCGATACTTTGATTTTTGAGCCTAATTTTGAGCACCTGATCACTGGTACTAAGGCTCTACATCACCCCACCTCACTCCTGGAGGTATAACTACATGCATGGTGAAGTCTACCTCATAACCTTTGTCCTCCAATACAGTTACTGAAATCAATTTTTTCTTCATCACAGGCACAATGTACATTATATTTTTCAAATGAATATGGGAGTTTGACTACCTCTTAAAGGTGATAATATTAGTTCCTTTGGTACTATACCTCCCATCATCTCCAAATTCTGTGTGCAATTTGAGATCCTTCTCCACTAGGCTATTGAAGAATTCTTGGTTTCCTTTCATATGATATGAGGCACCATAATCGAGGTACCACTCACTCCCTCTTATTGTGCTTTCCATGCAACCAAAGAGGGTGAAAAAAAACTCGAATTGAGATGCCAAAGCATCTCCTCCTTCTCATGTTGCAGGCTCCTTGTTGGATCTCTTATGCGGAAACTTGGTTGCATAGTTTCTGTATTCATGGCAATGAAAAGATTTAATTTTCTGAGGTGCCATCATTTTGGCTAGAATTTGCCTCACCTTTGGATTTCTTTCCCTTGGAACTATTTCCTTTAACAACTAGAGCACAATCTTCTTCCTCATCTGCAACGGATGTGACATCGTCTCTAGTGTTTCTTTTGATATCCTTTTGTACAAATCAGGTCACAGTCTCTCCCACTCTAGTAGCTTTTCTCTTCCATTAACTAGATCTTGATAGCTATGCCAGGATTTTGTTTGAAAATGAAACTAGAAATTCTCAATTTGATTTTTCCATGATTAAATTAAGTAAATTGAAATTTCCACATCAGTAGACAACTTGGATGCAATTAACTTATGTGACATGGCTTGTGTTACCCACTTAGTAAATTCAAGTTGGAGGAGTTAGATTGCAGTTAAGCATGTTTGATTTCTTATTTGTAGCAATCAAAGTCATTTATTTGAAGGCGTTTTCAATTAAACTAGCTCCAATTGTTGGAGGAAATAGTGGAAGGTCAATTATGCAGTGGGACTTCAGTCAAACTCAATGATCATCTAGTTAATTGATCACTCAGCCTAAAATAGCTAGTTCATGCAGAGAATTCGAGTTCCCCAGCTATGGTGGAGATTCCAAGGCAGTGTAACATCAGTTGTAGACTAGTCTTGAGTGTACGGGTGGTGCATGCAGTCAGATAATCAACCTTGGGAATTGCACAATCCTTTTTAGAGAATTTCCTAAATAATATGGGCCTAATTTTTTGAGGAATTGCGTGAGGAAATAGGGGATCAAGCAGAGGCACAAATTGACTAAGTCTGGGTCAAAGCTTCTTAGTGAGTAGAGAGTTAGGTTATTCACTTGCAGTTTGTGCTCAGTTGAGAAAAGAAATTGTAATGCATATTTATTCATCAGATTAATGCAAGCAGACATTGGGGTTTTTAGCATATTTCTTTCCCCGAGAAAATAATGTGTGCATGTGTGTTATTTATTATTGCATGTCTGAGATTTTTGTTCTAAATTGTGAAATAACTTTCGTAGAGTGGTAGAGTAGGTTTGTATCTTGTGATTTTGATTAATAATTCATGAGAAATTGTAAATATACAACATAACTTCTACATATTTCGGAAGGCAAAGGTGTGCTAAGCTCACAAGTTCAGATGATGGTACATTTTCTCCTAGTCCTATAAGTTCATCTTAAACCCGAGTGAATTTTGATTGGTATCGTGGAATGGTTTCATTTTTTTGCACTCGAATGCTCGTGAGTTTATATCTCAATGCTAATTTCCTAGCATCATTGTTGCTCTGGAAGAGATCTGTGAGAATTTTCCACATTGCAAAAGGAGTCTCCTTCCCATGCAACTTAGAAACCACATGATCTGTGACACCCTCCAGAATAATACTCTCAACTATTTTTGTGTCTTTCTTCCACTGGGCAAGTGCTTGTGCATCTGATGTTGATAGTTTTGGAATATCAATTTGTGTATATTCCCATACTCCACTTTCATCTAGGACAACTTCCATCTTGTCTTTCAAAGCACAAAAATTTGATGTTCCCTCCAATGCATACTCCATCCTCAATCTGTTGAAAGGAATTTTCCCTGCACTGAAGAGAATTTGCACAAAAAAACTATGAAAATAGAAATTTCTCCAAGATAAGATCTAGAACAAGGTTTCTATCTAGTCTTACGAGGCTTTAATGCCATGTAAAAGTTGCAACAAATTTTCTGTTGCTAATGAAATCAAACTGAAATAAAGAAGCAAAAATTCCTTCTACTATTATGTGGAAGTAAAACACAAGATAGAAACACATGCAACCATCAAAACACAAGAAACACAATTCTTTTATAGGGAACCCAACTGGGAAAAAGCCCTTTGCTGCTTTGCATTAATTCAGATGAGAATATGGATAAATTACAATGACTTGCCTGAATCTTGAAGCACACCTTGCACTGCAATTCTGATCTCCTCCTCACTGGCTTGCTCTGACCAACACTTAGCCAAAATAGGCCTCAACTTTCCTCCTATTTCCTTTAGCAATCCTGGAGGAATTAAGGTCCTAAAAAATAGGGGAATTCCTTATTTCCTTTTGCAATTCCCAAGGACTTGATCACCTTCTTAATTTCCAAGCATGTATAGTCAACTGTATACAATTATAAATACAAACGTGCCTTTTCCATCCACTCAACTAGGTAATTTGAATTTCATGCATGACTGGGTCTATTTTTAGTGGATTGACTATAGTAATTGACGATTGATGAGTTAACAATAGTCATAACTACTCAACTGACCTTGAACTAACTCAACTAATGACTATAGCTTAGTTAATTGAGTTCAACTAAAAATAACTGAACTAGATTACTAAATTTTATAAATAACTACATGCACAACTCTACTCCAAGCCTACAAACACGAATTTGTTGATCTAACTAGTAGACAAGGCCATGTCACTCTAGCTATGATTTGAAATTCAAAATTGAAGGTTTCTTGAAAAATTTTGCAAGCTAGTTTATGTCTTGTGGGAAATGCATCAAAATTGCAAAAGAACATAAACTTGGTAATTTTAGTTAGTTTTTATACATTCAAATAAAGAAAAATAAACAACATGTAGCATCACAAAACAATAATTTGATGATGAAGTTCACCCCTCCTGGGCTATGTCTCTGGGTCCAGCTTCCAATGTTGGCCCTTTAAATTATATGCTTTAAATGTGAATTAAATCAACATATAATGCTCAAATCACAAAAATAATACTCCCATTGTGTCCAAAACACCCAAAAACTCTTGTGTAGGCTCCTCGTGGGCTCAAAAAGGATGAAAACGGACAAGTTAAGGCTCCTTTTTCATTTCTCTACTCTCTATCCTACAAAATGACGAAACTAGAAAAACTGGCATCGAATCTCCTTTTGGCGGAACTGCCAAGTGACAATTTGGTGTGGAAGCATAAGAAATTCCACCGAAATGAGTGCAATTTGTCAGACATTTAATTCAACATGTGCGCTCTTATTTTTTTCCCTTTCTATTGGTCATGTGGTGCTCAATATGGCCAGGGGTGCGGGCTAGAGGCCACGCGATCGCCGACTCTGTGCTCTTGGTCATATGAGTGGTGATGTGATCGCGGGCCAGGGGCCACAGATTAGCCCTTCTCCACAGACCCCGCTAGTGGTTCCGTTGTATTAATGGGACTGGGGAATGGGATTACTACCCACCCCCTCTTCTTCCACCATGGTTACGTGTCATGTGATATGACTAGGGCTGGGCTGGTCAAGTGAGCCCGCCGACCTGGACCCAACCCCCTAAACCATCCAAACAATTACAAAAAATATAACCCAACCACTATACGTATTGAGAAACATCGCATTACATAATAATAAGAATATTGATTGGCTCGGTGATGTTGTGGGGTTGAACCCTGTCAAAGCCGATTCGCTCATAACAAATTTTTCCATGTGGTGCCTCCCGATTGGTCAAACCTGAAACTCACCAACAATTAAAAATCCACCAACCTAACTTGTATGATCATGCCATGTATCAACATGGGATTGGATCATCTAACCATTGTACCTACATAATCATCCTGATAACATCAGCACCATGTCACCATACAACTTTCCAAGTCAACGGCCTAGTCAACCCTGCAAGTTGACTTTTTAGTTATTTGCCAAAAACTTTAGAATGCAATAAATTCCTCATACAATTTTGGATTGAGGTGATTCAAGCATCGTTGGAATCATAATGATGAGATCTACAATTTGGCACTAGTTTTGGGATATTTTGAGTGCTTTAATTTTTGAGCATATCTTTGATCTCCTGGGTCATTCCTCCCCACTAGAAACTTTTGGACCACCAAAAGTATGTTTTTACTCAACAAGTAAGTGAAGGTGAAAATCCCTCACTTTCTCGATATCAATCCACCTTTCTTTACTTATATTGGTACCTTTGAGCCGCACCCAAAGGTAGTCCACATTGTCTCTACGTGAAGTCCTTATTCTCTTGTCAAGAATTGAGTCTTCCTACAACTCATCTAAATATTCAGGAGAAAAATATTCGATAGATGGAGTACGAACATTATATTCATGTTCATCAATCATTGGATGCTCATACAATATCAAGTTTTCCACATTCACAATAGAATAAATTTGCATGTAAGGTGGAAAATCTAATAGGAAAGGATTGTTACCAATCTTCTCCAAGATTTTGTAAGTACCATGTATGATTGGCTTGAGCTTTTTACCTTCAACTTTAAGTCTTTCCTTGCTTATATACAACCAAACTTGATCTCCCAATTGGAAATCATGATCAACCCGATGCTTTTCATGTCTTGCTTTGTACTTGGCTTTGCTTTTCTCTAGCTTCTCTTGTACTATTTGATGCATTAGCTGCATTTGTTCAATGAAATGCTTGGATTTTTCCACATCACTCTGTCCATCTATTGCAATATATTTACCAAAGATGAAATCCAAAGGAGACTTTGGAAAATAACCTAAATAAGCTTCAAATGGAGATACTTGTGTGGATGCGTGCTTGGCACAATTGTAGGCATGTTGGATGTAATGAAAATTCTCAACCCAAATTTTCGGATGCTTACCAAAATATCCTTAAAGGAGATGGACTATAGTTTTGTTTACGACTTTTATCTGGTTGTTAGTTTGTCGACGAAATGTGGTTCTTTTATTCAACTTTGTGTCCATGAGTTCCCATAAACTTGACCAAAACTTCCCAACAAATCCAGAATCTCAATAAGAAATAATAGAAGTGGGTAACCCAAAATGAACCCATACGTTTTGGAAGAACAACTTTTCGGTTCATTCAGTTGTAACCTATTTCTTACATGGCATCAACACACACCTTTTGCTGAAATTATCCACACCAACATATAGATAATCATGGCCTTTCCTAGACATTGGTAGCCCCCTACAAAATCCATAGAAATACTTTCCCAAGGATGAGAAGGAATAGGAAGTGGAGTGTATAAACCTAATTTCCTATTTCCAGGATTTCTAGTAGCACACATGGAACATCCATTTACATACCTTGAAATAATTTCATTCATGTGAGGCCAATAACAATACCTCTTAATTTGACCAATTTTTTTTCGTACACCAAAGTGACCAACACTAAGAGAAGTGTGGGATTCCCTTATGACATTAACTCTTTCATCCTATGGAACACATAACTTTCCAAGATGATACAATAACTTGTTATGAACATGATAATCCAACTCTTAAACATGATTTCCTTGAACCAAAGTTGCATAAACATCTTTAAAATCGTTGAGCATACTGTTCAATATAACTTTCATGCATGATCGAGTTATGATAAAGAATAGTAGATGCATTAACAATATGCCTTTATAACATATTCAAAACTTTGTTTTATATACCTTTCTTGTATTTGATTATCAAATGAAATTGTTGTAGGAATCCCATCCACCTGAAATTTCTAGCTTGGTTTTCGATTGTAAATATTGCAAAGGTTGATGGTAAGTACGAATAATTGTTTCTTTAACCATGAAATAGTGCTTCCATTTCTTCACACTTTGTACCAAAGCATACAACTCTTTGTCATATGTTGGATAGTTAATTACCATATTGGTAGAGGTTTCGAAATGATAAAAAATAGGCTTACCATGTTGCATCAAAAATTCTCCCATAGTATAATCACTTGCATTGGTTTGAATCTCAAATCACTACTTAAGCTCTGGAAGTGCTAGAATTGGTGTTGTTCTGGTTTTATCTTTCAATGTGTCGAAGGATTTATGCTACTTGCATCCCCATTAAAAGATCTGTTTCACACTTGTGAAAGCATGTAATGATGCTACAATGAGTGAGAAGTTAGCTATAAATGTCATTTCGTCTCTAGAAAAGTGGGGATGATTAGCAATGGGTCGAGTAAAAGGATCTGAAGGGAACCTAAGCGTTATACTTTTGACATAAACAACCAGGGTTAGGAAATACACATTACCAGCTTACTTCCCATACGCCACCCTTTAGTACTGAATTTCCCATCTAAGTATTGTATTTCCTACTGAGGAAAGCTAAGATGGGTTTTACAATTTGGGATCAAATCACTGTCTGTTGTGCTTATTTTAAGTCTTACACTGCGTTCATTAGAGGGCTCCTCAGGGAAGGTAGGTATTAGGAGACTTGTGCTCTTATAGAAAGCATGATTGGCCAGGGTATGGAGGCTCCACTTTTTATTAGAATCAATTCCTAAGAGGTTCGAAATTTTTCATGAGTGAAAACTTAGTTATAAAATTTTCCAATATTGGGTTTCTCCCAAAAATCTCCTAATTTCTATTACATTGTTGGTTTTAGGCCAATTCACAATGAATTTAAATTTTGAGGGATCAATCTTTAATTCATCCCCTCCTACAATATGACCCAATTAAACCAAAGATTTTTCCCCAAATTCACACTTAGAGATCTTCAACTGCAGCTTCTATTTTTTAAAGACATCTAAAACTTGTTTCACACACTTGACATGCTCTTAATAAGTCTTACTGAAAATCAGAATATCATCTAAGTAGACTAAGACAAAATCATCAAAGAATGGGCTCAACACATCATTCATAACTCTCATGAACGTTGCAAGTGCATTACAAATCCCAAATGACATAACTAACCATTCAAACAAACCTTGTTTTGTCTTGAAATTAGTTTTCCAAATATCACTTTCAGCAACCCTTATCTGATGAAAAATACTTCTCAAATCTATATTGTGAAGTAAACAACATCCTTTAACTGATCTAGAAAATCATCAATGCGAGGAAGAGGATAACGATGTTGGACATTGGATAAACCAATTCTCCCTATGTGTTTCATGAAATGGACTAACCACCTCTCGTGGATCCTTATCTTCGGCAATGTGATCGTTGACTAATAGCTGTGAGTTTTGGTCTAATGACAACGATGATTCCCAATAAGTGGTATTAGAGTGTAGGTCACAAGTTCGATACACACCCAACTCGCGTTGGGAGGGATATTTTTGGACACTAGATAAACCAACGCTCCTCATGTGTTTCGCGACATGGACCAACCGCCTCTCTTGGATCCTTATCTTTGGCGATGTGATCGTTCACTAACACCTACAGGTTTTGGTCTAACGACAATCAGGATTCCAAACAAATGATTCTTTATCGTGTTCTTTTTTAAAGCTCTAAAATCCACACACATGCTCCATGTACCATATTTCTTTCGATCCAAGAAAATAGGAGACCCACAAGGAGATGTGCTAGGCCCGATGACCCCTTTTTCAAGCGACCCTTGATTTTTCTTCTTGATTTATGCATTCTCTAAAATTGACATTCTGTACATGCCAATATTTGGAAGCGGTGCATGCTACTACAAATGAATCTCATGTTGGATTCCTTTTTTAGGAGGAAATCCTTCAGGTTCCTAAAACATCTTGTCATAAGTGTTAAAAACTTAAACCAAAGCATGCTTGAGTTTAGAATCACGTCCTATGAAAGCTTCATATTCAACAATATCTTTAGCTTTAATCATCAACAACACAAAATTCTTCCTAGAATTTACAAGCCTTTTCATTTGACCAACACTTATAAGAGATAAGTTCATCTTCTTGCAACGTGCTCTAACAATATACTCAACTCCATCTTTAAAAAGATGATATTTGTTTTCATGATGATAGAATATGGCTTTTCGTTCATACAAGCATGGATTGCTTAAAACAATTCCACCTATGTCAAGTGGTACAACATCAAGCTCTACATCATCTATAAAATTTGCAGTGATGGCGAATTTGAGTTTACACTTTCTTGTCACTTGAAATTTGGCATCTTCACATACCCAACCCAAAGGGTAAGGTTTAGCATGAGGTGTAGTTTCTAGATTTAGTTTTTTGACAATTGATTCATAAATAAGATTGACTCGGGATCCACTATCAAACAATGTATGAACTTTTGTATATTTTAAAATGACCTTGATATGGAAAATCTCAATTATTTATTTATCATTTTGAGACTCAATAGGCTTACTAGAAGAACTAGTACTTGAATTATAATCCTTAACTTTCATTTCCATGGTTGTGATTTTGATTTCATCACTTGAATTCGATGTTATATCTTGTTGAGTTGTTGCAACAATTTTTTTTCCCTTGTTATTGAACTTCTTTGGTATCATTTCTAGATGTGATTTCCAAAAATGGTCGTCATCATGGCCTTCTTTTGAGCAATGTTTAGAGTTAATTCTCTCTCCCTCTTTCTTCAATGTAGCATTCGTTTTTCCTTTTCCTTTAAACTTCCCCTTTACTTTGTCTCTAGATTTGGATGGTTTCTTGCTAGTCTCTTGAGGAACATTCTTGCCTCTTGATTCTAAATGAGTTTCCTACACACATGCTTCATCTAGATTGGTGGGATTAAACATAAGTATAATATGTCTCAAATAACTATGTAATACACCTATGTATTTAAGGAGAGTGTCTTGTGAACACAAATCAACACCCAAGTTTAAAGTTCTTCTTCTAAATTATTGTGTGTAACTTTGGACACTTTGACCTTTAGATTGTCTAAAAATTTTCCAATCCATAATTGATTTTTGCATTTAAGCTAATGGATAAAATTGACTTCTTAATGTAGCTATAAAATAATTCCAAGAACAGATAATTTTATAACATTTCTTAAAATTTTCTTGAGTTCTAGCCTCCCACCCGATGAGGGTTGCACTTTCCAAATGAATAGAATCAAGTTGGATCTTTGTAACATCATCAACAATCTTTTAAATCCTATAATAGGCTTCAATTTTGTGAACCCAATTATCCAATTAGGAGTATGTCTAGGTTTTGAAGGAGGTGAAGAAGGAGGTAAGGATGGAGGTGAAGATGGAGGTGAAGGAGGAGGTAGAGGTGGAGGCTTTCTCCAATCACCACCATTAAATTTTTGTTGATTAGGACTCTATCCTCGAAACCTTGTTGTCCTCTCATTGTACAACACTTTCACCATCTCAAACATATCATAGAAAGACTTTCTAAAAGCTTTCTCATCCTCCTACACCAACTCTTGTCCTTCTTCATGTGCCATGACTGGCAGAGTTTTTGGAGTTTGTGACCTGCTTGAACTAATTTTAGGGTTTGATTCATTAAGCGCTCCTCTCTTCAATTTAGACCTTGTAATCATTCAAGAAAAACTTGGAAAAAAAGACAAACCTTCAAAACAACCATGTTCTGATCACAAAAATAATGTTGTCATTGTGTCCATAACACCCAAAAACCCTTGTGTAGGCTCTTCTTGGCCTCAAAAAGGCTGAAAAATGGCCAAGTTAGGCCTCCTTTTTCATTTCTCTACTATATGTCCTTCAAAATGACCAAACTGTCAAAACGAGCAACGAATCTCCTTTTCATGAAACTATCAAGTGACAATTTGGCACAGGAGAGGCGAAAATTTTGCCAAAATCGGTGCAATTTGTCGGACATTTAATTCAGCACCTACACCATTGTTTTATTCCCTTTCTGTTGGTCACATGGCGCTCAATGTGTTTAGGGGCCACATGCTTTTCGGCTCCATGCTCTTTGCCATATGAGTGGCCACGTGGCCATGGGATAGACACCACAGGAAAACCCTTATTTATAGTCGCCACCAGTGCTTCCATTGTATTAATGTGATTTCGGGTCTGGGCTAACCACCTGCCCCCTCCACTTTCACCATGGTTTCATGTAATGTGATATGATTGGGTGGGCTCGATCCCCCTCCCCCCAAAACATCCAAATGGTTACAATAAATATAACCTGACCACTATATGTATTAATAATCATCACATGGTGTAATAGTAAGATTGTTGGTTAGCTCAGTGAGATCATGGGGTCGAACCCCATTGAGGCCAATCTGCCCATAATTTTTTTTGAACGAACCACAAGGGCCATGTGGCGCCTTCTGATTGGTCAAACCCAAAACTCACCAAACAATACAAATCTGCCACCCTGACGTATGATCATGCCATGTGTTAGCACAGGATTGGCCCATTTGACCGCCATACCTTCACAGTTAACTTGCTGACATCAATGTCACATAACCATATGACCTACCTAGTCAAGGGGCAATTTGACTTTTTAATTATTTGCCAAATTTTTTTGATTGCATCAATTTCCTCATATGGTGCCAGATTGAGGTGATTCAAGCGTCATTAGAATCAGAACAACAATATATATGATTTGGCACTAGCTTCAGATATTTTGAGCATTTTGAATTTTGAACATATTTTTTATTCTTTGGATCAAGTTAATTGCAACTCAAGTCATCCGACTAATATGAAAAATCATTTTTTTTACAATTTGACTAAGGCACGACTCAATTGAAGCCTTTTTTTTTGCTACAATTTCAACGGAAATGACCTTATCTAGAAAATGGTCCTCACAATACTAGAAGGTTGGCATGCATGAAGGTGAGATTGTAAACTATCTTGACATTACTCAATCAGACAACATTATAATTATTCAACCTTTACAATCATGAAATGGAAGCCTAGAAAATTAGAGTCCTCTAGCAACAAGTTCCTTCAAATTGAACTTTGTTGTGGCCTCCAAAGGAAACCCAAGTCGAACCATTTATGAAGGAGTATTCAAGGACCACCAAGGAGTAATTTTCCACATTTACAATAGATATATGGGTCAAGATACAAACAATTTTGCAAAACTCTTCTCCCTAAAACAAGGAACTAGTGTTTCACAAACGAGAGGACTCAATAATCTAATAGCAGAAGGATATTATCTTCTTATAATTATCACAATCAAGAATATTATACATGGGACTTATCCATCTAAAGCTACTAACATTTGGAGATCAAAATAGTGGTGAGATTGCATAATATGCTACAAAAAATTCCAACAGTAACTACCTCTCGTGTAAGAAGGAAAGGCATCGAGATAGTAAATAGACTAACCAATGAGGAGGCTCCATAGTCCAGATAGATATTTTGATTCTTCATGGCTATAATTTCACCAAGAATCTCTGAAATATTGTTGCATGGAGATAGCTCAGCGAGACATACATTCCCCCATGGTGGGTGTATAAAGCCAACAATAATTTGGAGGATGGCCTATTAGATAAAAATGTAATGGAGGGGATAAAGCCCTCCACTTTGAATATATATAGCCTATATGACTATTATGGTGTAGCCACCACAAGTAAAGCATCCACATTCAAAACCACTTTAAGGAGAGAACAACCAAATCAATTTGATGGAGGAGGGAAAAATCATTGGACCAAAGAAGCACTGGATCATAGTTTTTTCAGTTGGTATCAACTATAGGTAAATTAATGGATAAAGAGGCTCAAAGAGAATTCAAAAGGCCATGTATGAAAAATGAGTGTAAAGTACTCCTCAAGGGAATTGAGCCACTATTAGTTGGCTATCTTTTATACTAGGTTCTCTCACAGTCTTTGTTCAATGTTTCCTTTTTTCATGTCATTTCCTAATTATGATAATGGACATTCTATGAGCATTATCTCTCCCTAAACTTTATCCTTTATGGTCTCATCACATGCTTGTGGAGGATGGCTCATATCTCGATTTTGGTTTTCTATGCTAGATTATTAGCTCTATGTTTAAATCCTTTCCCTCGGCTCTACTTCACTTGTTCCCAGTCTCCCTTATGGTTTGGAGCTTCAAACCTTTGGCACTTTTTCGTTTTCAATAATCCACTCTACTCTTTTTGGTCTCAGTTTTTTATGGGACTCTCAATTTTCTCTAGTCTACCTTGTACATATCCTATTAGCCTACGAGTGGGAGTACTTTATTATGACTATTGAGGACTTTTCCTTCTCATTCTCATCGTCTATGGGGGAGCACATGTCTTCTATCTATTTGTAATATAATGTTACTTTCCTGGTGATAGTCTGGGAGGTTCCCTCTTAGTAACGCCTCTCTTTTGTCTTCATGCTTGTTTCCTTTTATTTTTCCTATCCAAGGAATATTCCTTGTTTCCTATGGTAATATTTATGTTGCATTTCTTTCAATTCAATCCTACGACTAGAGGTATAGTTGGATGAAATTGTAGAGGACATCATGATGGCTTAGGGACCTCCACATATAGAGCTCAATTGGTTGTTGAAATCTCCACCAGAATAAATCATAGGCACTATCCCCCATAAGAAATTGAAAAGGAAGAGGAAGAATCTCAGATAAAGTGCATGTTCATATCGAATAAAGAAATAATTGTACAGGTGGGAAATTGGATTCCATACACAAGGATTATAAGGACAAGAACCACTAAATACATGCATGCAATTGATATTTATTGGTAGATTAAAACCATGATACATAGTGGAGTGATACATAGAGCAACAAGAAATTCTTCTCTATTTGGATGCCTCAAAGGCATATGAGGAAGTTGGATCATAAGGTGACAAAGATGGTTTTTGCTTTGGTGAATGATCTGGTAGACCAAAATAGTGCTCAAAATTCAAAGTGCGTGACAAAGATTGAAACATGGACAATTGGATAGATCTCCGTGACCTGAATCCAACGCAACTCGTTTCACCCAAATCTGACATCGGATGCTCCCAATATCATGTTCTGATTGATTTGGGAAACAACTAAAATTTTGAAAAATAGTTTGCAGGGATGCCCAGTCAGCAGTCTACACGTTGACTGGGCCATGACTTGGCAGAATGACTGATTCCTTTATATGCCAATGGTTGGTTGACATTTGGCATCAATTGATTGGTTGAGACATGGTTAATTTTCATTGGTTGAATGTTTGTTGCGGTGACCAAATGAGAGAGTGCCACGTGAGCCAACCAGTGACTACCACATGGCCGACCAAAAATTTGTATCAAGGTCGATCGGGAACCCACAGGTGTTGAACTTGATACCAAGAACCAAGAAACCACGAGCCATACTATTGCACCACCACTATGCCACTTAATAAATAATGGATGTGATTTATATTTAAAGTTTACCATTGAGATGTTTGGGGGTAAGGTCGGGGCTAAGCCCCAACCCTAGTCATGCACCCAAGAGAACCAAGGGGCGGGACCATGGGCTAGGGCTTAGCTCCAGCCCTGTGGTCACTGCTCTCCATACAAAGCACTGGACCCATGGCTGAGAACCATCGGCGAATGAAAAGGGGACAAGCCTCGGGCCATATGCAAGTTTATACGACCACCGACAAAAGAGCACGAGGAGCTAGCTGCTAGGTGCTTCCAGCGAGGACCAGCCCTGGGCCATATGGACATCAAATGACCTCACAAATAGCAGTGGGAGCGCATAGTCCTCAGCGTGGAATTTAAGTGCCAAACCATGTGTTTTATGGGGTGTGATATGACTGCGTGTTAAGCGGTTTGGGGCCCAGCCGATGGGGGTAGGCAGTTAGCCCCAGCCCCTCGGCACATGGCCCCCATGTGGCCCTAATTTTTTGGAACTGGGGGCTTAATGGTCGAATTAATGGTCCTACAATTTTTCCCGTTGAGCGGGAGTGTAAGCTAGAATTGCGTGTTGGTTCCGGGTTCGAGGCACTCAAGATGGGTTTACGCTAAGTTGGAGGATGGTTAGTTGTAGAATTTGGAAGAAACTTGAAACAATCATATTTTACTAAATTTTTGGCCAAATGAGGTGCAAAAAGAACCAAAATGGGCGTTTTTGATAGTGTTGGACCCATTGGATATGTTTGTTATGCTATTTGAGCTATGCAAAGCATGTAAACACACTTTTTACCATTTTTAATGAAAGAGGCCCTGCATTGGAAGATGGACTAGGAGATGTAACCCAAGAGAGGGGTGAAATCCTTTATCATGCTTTGCGTTATGTGTTTCATATATACTTATTTGTCTCTGTTTGGCTGTAAAATTTGGTTAAAATTCACTTGTTTATGTGTTTAGTAAATTGATCCTCTACCTAAGACAAATATAATTTTAACTTGAAAATTATTAAAGATCTTCAAGTTTACACATACAAATCATTTTGGTGTCAGAGCACAAGGTTATTGTGAATGTTTGATTTGTTTGCAAGTATTTTTCTTATGCTTACAAGGTTTAAGCTCAAAACAGGAGAAGGATAAATTGTGGAGTCAAGATCTCAAATTGCTTCAAGGAGAACAAACACACCTCAAGATTCAGTAGTCATGACACATGAAGAAGGTCTTGAAGAGATGTTTGAAGATGAGAAAACTTTCAGAAAAAACATTCTTTGAGATGTATGAGATGGTTAAGGTTCTGTATGAGGACAGGACTTCCAGATTGTATGGAGAAAGCTCAAAACCTCCAAAAGGAGATGGAGGAAAAGGAGACAAACCTCCAAAAGAGAATGGAGGGAACAGTAGCAAACTACCACCCTCACCTCCATCCTCATCCTCAACGTCCACTTCTTCTACCCTTTCACAAATGCATCCAAATTCCCCAATGGTCATGGTAAAACTCCTTTCCTTAAGCTTGATATTAAGTTTGAATTTCCTAACATGTAAAATGGAGAGGTAAATGCAGAGAGATTAGATAATTGGATTCGTCATATTGAAGTGTATTGCAGGATACAAAGAATCAAATATGATGAAACCAAGATTCAACTTGCTTCTCTTAGATTGGAAGGTGAAACACTAATTTGGTGGGAAGCCAAAACTCAAGAGGACATGAAGAAACATGGTAAGGTTTTATCATCTTGGAATAATTTTATGTTTGCAATAAGAAGGAAATTTTATCCATTATCATACATGCAAAAATCTATTATGGATTGGAAAAACTTTAGGCAAGCTAAAGGGAAAATTTTTCAATTTTATACTCAAGAATTTAGGAAAAGAGCTTTTGATTTTGGGTATAGATTTGTCCTCAGAAGATAATTTTCTCAATTAAATTGGAGGATTGCACAGTTATTTGAGACATGCCATTCTCATGTTTAACCCTACAAAAGATGAACTCTGTGTTCAGGAAACTCGTTTACATGAAAGAGGGGAAAATGTTTATGAAGAAACTAGTGAGAGTTCCTTTGTGTCTGGAGAAAAAGGAAAGAATAAGTTCAAAGGAAAATGGAAGAATAATGCTACCATCAAGATGGAGAAAGAAAAGATCACATGTAAACATGCCATGATGAAGATCACTGTTGGAAACTTCATCTAGAAATGAGACCCAAAAAGTTTAAAAACAAAGAGAAAGAGAAGACAACTGCAACTACACAAAAGGATTTAGGTAAGGACATTGCAAGTGATATTTCTTCAAATTATCTCAATGAAATTCAAGATGAAAAAACAAGAATATATCTTTTCCATATGATAGTTATTTCAAAACATACCAAGATAAATACATTGTTTGATAGTGGTTCACAAGCAAATCTTATCTCAAAAGACATTGTCAAGAAGTTGAATTTAGAAACCATTCATCATCCTAAACCTTATCCTTTAGGATGGAAATGTGACAATGTAAAATTTCATGTGACAAAAAGATGTAAATTCAAATTTTCAATCACTACAAATTTTTTATATGAGGTAGAGCTTGATGTAATTCCAATTGATATATGTGGTATTGCTTTGGGAAGCCCATATATATATATGAAAGGAGAGCTATTTTTCATCATCATCTGAATAAATATAATTTGTTTAAAATTGGGACTGAGTACATTGTTAGAGCACACATCAAGAAGTTGAATGCATCTCTTGTAAATGTGGGACAAATGAAGATGATTTTTAATGCTAGTCAGAACTTTGCATTGTTAATGATCAAACATGAAGATGATGAGGAATCTAAAGCCTTTCAAGGATATGAATCAAGTCTTAAAACTAATTTCATTAAGGTTTCTAATTCATGTGATAAGATGTTTCACGAGTCTAACATGATGCCTCCTAAAAGAGGTAAACAAAATGAAGTGAATTTGCAGAAGGATGCATCATTGTTGAACATTGGTGTGAATAAGATGCCAGTGTTAAAGCATGCAAAGGTAAAAAGAACATTGAAAAGGCTATTTTAAAAATATGACATTGGTCCCAAAACATCTTCTTGTGGGTTTTATAATGTTTTGTCTTTGAATAAGGATGGTGCATGGCGATGGCGATCACATTTGATAAAGAGTTGAGCCAAGTGCAAGGCTAGACATGCTAAGCATCGTCATAACGACAGTGTTTAAGGTGAAAGGAACTTCAAAATATATAATTTTCCATTGATTTAACACCGAGGAGGGAATGTTCAGATTCCTTCAAAAGCAGTTTTTTGTTTTGTATATCTTGAAAAATTGCAGAAAGATGTCATCATTGACAAAAAATCTAGGAATCCAAAATCAAGGAAAGTGATGTACTTTCATGAAAATCTCAAAGTGACAAAGTCAAGCAAAGTTCAGTGGATTGAGACTGGAAGGGTGAAGGAGTTGTACTCTCATCTAATTATTGAATGATAAAGAGCTTTTGGAGTTCCAAAAGCTTCTAATGGAGAGGAGTGATATGGTGGATCAAAATAGTGCTCAAAATTCAAAGTGTGCGATAGATCTTGAAACCTATACGATTGGATAAATCTTGGCGACTTGAATCAAATGCAACTTGTTTCATTCAAATTCGATATTGGATGCTCCCGATATCGTCCTCCGATCGATTTGGGAAACAACTAAAAATTTGGAAAATGGTTTGCATGGATGCCCAATCAGCAGTCTGTACGTTGACTCGGCTATGACTTGGCAAGATGAATAGGTCTTTTATAGGCCAATGGTTGGTCAACATTTGGCATGAATTGATTGGTTAAGGCATGGTTAATTTTCATTGGTTAAATGTTTGTTGTGGTGACCTAATGAGGGAGTGCCACATGGAATCCTCATGGTTGACCAAAATTTTGTATGGAGGCCAATCGGGCATCCACGGGAGTCAAAATCGAGATCAAGCACCAAGAAACCACGAGCTATACAATCACACCACCACTATGCCACTTAATAAACAATGGATGTGATTTATATTTAAAGTTTACTGTTGACATGTTTGGGGGTAGGGTCGAGGCTAAGCCCCAGCTCTGGTCATCGCGCCCAAGAGAACCAAGGGGTGGGACTGTGGGCTAGGGATTAGCCCTAGCCCCATGGTCACCACCCTCCATACAAAGCACTAGACCCATGGCTATGAACCGTCGGCAAATGAAAAGGGGGGCAACCTCAAAGAGCCAAACTCGGGCCATATG
The DNA here is from genome assembly GCA_000404065.3 of Pinus taeda. NCBI lineage: Eukaryota > Viridiplantae > Streptophyta > Pinopsida > Pinales > Pinaceae > Pinus > Pinus taeda. Next base: position 143,873 of record APFE031156181.1, read on the forward strand.
CAAGTCTGTACGACGACCGGAAGAAGAGTAGGAGGAGCTAGCAGCTAGGCGCTTGCAATGGGGGCCAACCCCAAGCCATATGCCCACCATGTGACCTCACCCCTAAAAGTTGGAGCTTGTAATTTAAGCTCCAAACCCTAGGTTTTTTGGGGCGTGATATGACCGCATGTTAAGTGGTTGGGGGCCTGGCCAGCGGGGGTGGGCAATTAGCCCTGACCCTTGGGCACCAGGCCCCCACGTGGCCCTAATTTTTTGGATCTGGGGGCTTAATGGAAAAATTAATGGTCCTACAATTTCTCCCGTCGGGTGGGAGTGTAGGCAGAATTGCGCACTGGTTCCAGGTTCAGGGCGCTCAAGCCAGGTTTAGGTCGAATTGGAGGATGGTTAGCTGTAGAATTCGGAAGAAACTTCAAACAATCATATTTTACTCAATTTTTTGCCAAATGAGGTGCAGAAAGAACCAAAATGGGGTTTGTTGACAATGCTGGATCCATTGGAGACATTAGTTCTGTTATTTCAGTTGTGTAAAGCATGTAAACACACTTTTGATAGTTTTAATGAAATAGGCCCTGCATTGGAAGCTAGACTAGGAGATGTAGCCAAGAAATGGGTGAACTCGTTTATCATGCTTTGTGTTATGTGTTTTAGATATGCTTATTTGTCTCCGTTTGGCTGTAAAATTTGGATAAAATTTACTTGTTAATGTGTTTAGTAAATTGATCCTCTAACCAAGACATATAATTTTAACTTGCAAAATATTAAAAATTTTCAAGTTTACACAAACATATCAATGAATCGAGAGTTTACTAACTTAGAGGAAGACATTAGTCCACTTATAACCATTTAGGTGGATACCCTGCTTGCTATATTTAGTTTCTTTTTAGTCTAATATATGATCTATATTTGATAAAACTAATTACAATAAATTTAATATTCAATAGTACTACAATTTATATTCCAACATTAAGATAAAATTAATTTTTATATATAACTCGTTTGATTTCCCTAATGATAAACTATACACACAAAAACATATAGTATATAATATATTTTAAACTAATTTAATACAATATCTTGCTAGTTTATAAATACAAAAAATGAAATTATTAAAATTTTATTATAAAATATTTTTAATCTAGATGTTCCAAATATCTAGTTTTAAAACTTCAATATTCACGTTTATTTTAAAGATGTTAATTTAATTGAGAGTGTCTCCATACTTCATGTTTAGTTTTTATAATATACTTTAATTATTTCTTATAATATATTTTAATTATGTGGAAAAAAATGAAATAATAAAAAATCTATTATATAGATAATTAATAAAATGTTTTTTAACCCACTTATTTGTAAACTCCACCATTCTCAAAAAAACTTTTATTTCTACATTTTAAAATGGTAAAAACTCTTATTTCTACCTTTTAAAATTGTAATATACTCCAAAAATATTATTAAAATAGTATGTTTTTCTTCATAACCATCCCCAAATACATTTGCATACACTTTAAAACTGTGAAAAAAAAAATCTAATATATACTCCAAAAAAACTATTAATTTTTTTAAGGTGAGTATGTTTCTCTCTTCATAGCCATCACCAAATACATTTGCAGTTCTATTGTTTTTTTCTCTACTTTGGTTTTATTTCTTAGGATATTGAACTTAATAAATTTAAAAGTAAATAAATAAATTATGATTTATTTATTTATTTATATATTAGAATGTTGACTACTATAATATAAATATTAGTGTGTAGTTTTGATAAATTCTTATTAGTGTGTAGTTTTGATAAATTCTTTTATTTGTAATAAAAAATGATAATTTAAATGTATTTGTGTAATTTTTATTTTTTGACCAACATTTTTATTAGGGAACAACTTAATTTATGAAAATAAATTTATCATTATTTATTTGTGTTAGTATTATTATTAATTTTTTATCATAAATATTTTACATTTTTTCTAATTTTAGTTTGATATTTCTTAACATTTTTATCGATAAACAAAGAAATTTTACATTTTTATAATTTTAGTTTGACATTTTTTAACATTTTTATTGATAAACAAAGAAATTAATGAAAATAAAATATTCAGTATTGATTAGTGTTGGAATTGTTATTAATTTTTTATCCTAAATATTTTTATGTTAAAAAAATGATATATGAATACACTCAAAATGAAGTCCAGTGCCTCTTATCGGGTTGACAAGCCAAGTGGCAGGAAAGTTGGGGGAGAGGGCACTTGCTTCCTTGTTTCCTTCCACAACATTTAAAGGGGGTGGTGTGGCTTTCCCACCCGATGTAGTGCATGCAAACTTAACTCCATTCTCTTATGATGGACAACTTTCATCCATCCATTTGTCTTGTGCATCGAGTAGTTGAGGTTTGGTATTTATGTTGGATTCGGTTGCGCTCCCTACCACTAGTGCGATTATTGTCTCAATAGTTCATCAATTCTAAACTAGTGATAGGAGGAAACTCAACTATTAATGGCATAACCTCTGGCTTTTCTCTGCATCTGAGTCGTTTGGCTCTAGTTTTGGAGTGTCAAGGGTCTGGACATGCATGAAATTCATGATACTCCTTGAGTCTCGAAGGAATAATGGAGCAAATGAGAAGATAGATGCAAGTCCTATAACAGAAAAGGGTATGTTGTGATTCCATGTCATGAATCATTGTAGGGTGTTTTGTGGTTGAGGTTATTTACTACTGGTAGCACCACCTTGTTTTCTGTGTCTGAGACTATGTCGTCTTCGGTGACAAGGGATAGTGGCTGTAAGCTTTAACCTTATACTTCCTTTCCTTCTATTTATTGTTCGAGTTTTGAGTCATGTTGGTTTGATCCGAGAGTTTTTAGTTTTATTCTTTATGGGGTGCACTGGGACCAACTCTCCGGTGCACACTATTTTAAGCCTCAAGGGGGTTCCTGTCTGGAACTGGTTTTCTGTGTTGTTGGTCTATGAGACTCTTCTTCTTGCAAGTTTGGGCAGCCTTGTCTCCTCTACTCCTTTTGGCTTGTTCTTTGTATTGGTTTGGCTAATATCCTTTTTCTTCGCCCGGGTCTGGTGTGCGTCATTAGTCTTACATTGTTCCTTTCATATTGCAGCAACATGCCTCGACAACGCATGCATAACCGCAGGGGTGGTGGGGATAGAGGCCAACAGTGTCATATGTGAACCTAAGCACATGATTTGGAAGCCACAACCATTCTTCACTTTGTCACTCCTTCGAATATCTGTGAAGAAATTCACTAGTCAAAAACCTACGCTACCAATGACCACTAGGCATACTCATACTTTGAGATTAAGAGGAAGTATCTATTGGCTTCTTGGCCCTGGGTATACCAGGGGATGAAGGAACCAATATTTAGATTCTCTCACCCGTCATTCATAGTCGAATACTCTTTTAGGCAAAGTCCAAAATGAGAAGCACAATGATTAGAATGACATTATTTATTCCTTGAATGGGATAAAAAGGGTGCAATGTCATCAATGCTCTTGTTTGGATACCTTGGATGCTCATCTAGCTCATGTGAAAAGCCATCTTCAATGTGAACTTAAGACTTTTGGGCCTATAGGTAGCAGTGCACAAGATCTTGCTCGAGTTACCTCATCAGATTCTTGATCACTTGTCATGACTTGATTTGGTTTTATGTTTCTTTTTGTTAATTTTTCCCTATTAGCATTAGTTGATGACTGTAGTAGAGTCTTTATTTTGACTCATATTATTTCATTATCATTCAATAGATCTAGTTTCCCTCTTGGCAAATTAATTCCAATAATGGTATAAATTGTATTGATATCATATGTTAGAATGATGTAATATGAAATTTTAAAATAATATAAAAGATAATTAAAAGAAAAAATGGAATACACTATAAATGAAAAATATTCACAAAATTCAATCATAATTATCTTTACTTTATTTTATAAATAAAGTGATGAAATTCCAAACCTAAATGAAGAAATCAAAAGCCTTCTATTGCTGTTGTACAAGCTATTGATTCATTCGTTGTCACCGTTGATTTGTTGGGTTTGGAGCCTGATTATCTTCTTTATTCAAGGGTATCATCACATTGGACCCCAGTTCGTAATGCGGAAGCAATGCCATTCGTAAATGTGTGCCACTAGGGGGGTCCAGGGGGAGTGACGACGTTTATTTGGAGCCCTCCCCCCTAGCAGGGGATCGGGGGCGCTGCCCCCAAAGCTAAAAATAGATGTAAAATTGCCTTGTAAAATGTTGTGATTTTGTAGTCAATTTGAATCATTCATTATTTGGAGATCTGATGGTAGAAGTTATGTTTAATTTAGGGTTTTTTTCTCTAGAAGGAAACCCCTCACTATATATGAGGGATTTGTATTGCATCTATGTAGATCTGTATTCTAAGTGAGGAAGAGAGACGAGATTGAGAGCGAAGAGGGAATTACAACGGATTTGTTGTAGGTTGTATCTCTTCATTTTTCTGGATAATATAAAAGGAAGGACTAGATGTTTCTCCGTGGACGTAGCCCAAATTGGGTGAACCAGGTATATATGTGTCTCTCTTGTTTTATGCATTTTCTGTGTTTATATTTCTGCAATATATTTTATGTGTTCCATTGCTCTGTAATATATAATTTTCTAACATGATTACCAACAAAGGCAACTTCCTCGCTATTAGTTGTACTAACTCTAGATTAGTCCTGACTCATACCATCCAGAGTAGGGAAGTGGAGGTGACAGTGATCTAAGTTGGTCCATTTTAATTAAATATAGGGGAGGGATTCCAGGTTTTAGGTACCCTCCCTACAACTTAGGATTATGACCACCTCAACATTGATATGCATGTACAACATGTTGCCAACACACTGTCCAACCTATCACAGTAGCTGGGGAATTCACTTCCACCTTGTTTCGCGTGTTTTTGGTCGTGATTTAGGGTTTAATGTATATACAGTAAAATACACAGTGTTATTATGGTTTGGGTTGAAGTGTGGGTGTTCTGTTGCTCCAACTGTTGTGCGGTCGATTCCTTGATGTTGGCCACCCGATGCTCGGTCATCGCACTCAGCTAGTTTCTTTGCTGAGAGGAGTGGTTTGTGTGTTGAGTGAAGTGGTTTGTGGGGTATTTAAGGGTTCACCTTTTGTGGTTCAGGGTTACTTTTTTTTTCTACCTCGTTGCTCCATGGTTTTGTCACACCATCTTTTGGTTAGGTTGTTCATATTCAACCCAATCCCATATTTCAGTCGGTTCAATAGTGGAGATATAGGTTTCACACTTTAGTGGATATTTTCGAGGGTAAGTGGTCTTTCTTGTGAATGTTTCATGCAAGTTCACTTGGGTTGATGGTTTTTTCATTGTTTTTTTGACACTTCTGCAATTTGTGTTGCAGATAAGCTCGATTGGGTTTGCAGGTGAGGAATGGTGAGGGGTCGAGTTATTCAACACCGATGTAATGTGATAGTGTGGCTCGGTGGCTTCGTTGATGGTTGTCTGGTAGGATTTCATTCCTACAAGCTACTAACTCTTTGCTTTTTAACACATTCGAACCATGGGAAGTTTGTGCTCTTTTGTGTTTTTATGCTTAGGGTTCATTATGTTTTGATGCTTAGGGTTCACTATGCTTTTATGCTTAGGGAAGTTTGTGCTCTTATGTGTTTTTTAGTGTATATGGTAATTTAAGGAGATGAATGCCAAATTGTTCTGTGTAGATGAAAGTTTCCATTGTATAATGTGTCTTGCTGTGATGTAAAATTGTGCTCAGTAATTTAATCTACAATTGACACGCATATTTAATCCACTTGTTTGTCTCGTTTTACATTGGATTGATTATACAGTAAGGAGACCATGTTGTAATAGTTTGTGCATTATGGGGATTTGCAAGCTCTAGCTGAGTGGATGGATAAAAAACCCTCAACTGGTCTAACCAAGTTGGCTTTAGAACCATGCTAACCACTCTAATTGGGATTTTCAAATGTTAGCTTACCAATTTAATTGGGGTTTTTGAATGCATGCAATAAATTAATGGAATCGGAACAAATCTCAACATAGGAGAGATCTAGTTGAGGAATAAACTCTGCAACGACCCGCTTAACACCCCAATTAAGACTCTTGATACAAGAAGGTAACCCCTTTTCCTCATTGCAATGTTCTTCAAATGCCATGCCAAGTTTTAATTCAGTATTTAAGTTCCCCTTCTCCTAATACTAATTCCTGAATAAACCTAGAGGTTTAGAACTCACATAATTCTATTCTTATTAGTTCCATTTTTACAATTCGTCTCTGCAACATGGTTCTTCTTTTTTCCTTCTTGGATTCTCTCTGAGCTGGATTCATTCTCCATTACATCAACCATTTCCATCTTCTTCTGGTTCTCAATAACAAGGAAATCCATGCCTTAGACAATCAAATATATCCAAATCTTCTAAAGGTTTTTGGTGGAAACTATGCCTCACAATTAAAGAAATACTTTTCTATTATCTTTCCTTGGCACTCATGCAAGATATTTGGCTAAAATCTAGCAAAAGTCTCCAGGAATATTACAAAGACTGAATATTCAGTCCTAATTTAACTATTAAGTATTGACATGAGTTATTCTTGTGTGGTATTCTTTCTTGTCTTCCACTGCATTTTGATCTCATTTTCTTCTCTGGTCATAAAAACACAGTTGTGAATTTGTTAGATTAAATTTTTTTGAATTTTTGTGATACAATGGATTCATGACATATCAAATTTTTAAATTGATTATGTGTCATGCTTTCTTATCACCCAATATATTCATCCTTTTTTAATGGAGAGTGAAGTGGAAAATGCTATGATATATACTCAATAGGGAAAGTACCTCATTCACACTTTATGCATAACAACTTTATGCATAGATATATAGAAAAATTTCAAATAATAACTCCTTTCTAAGGACATAAATGAGGTTACATACTACATGATAGGATCATGTTATGGATTTCAATTATGTATGACTTCTAAGTTATAAAAGATCAAAAAAATTGAATTGAATTGTGTGGTATTTTTTCTTGGCATCCAATGCATTTTCCTCGTAGTTTCTTCTTTGGTCATAACAAGACAATTGTGAATTTATTCGATTAAAACATTTTGAATTTTTTTATTCAATGGAGTCATGATGTTTCTAATTAACCCAATTGCAATGGAAGTAGAGCTATCCCCTATAAGCATTGTCAAATGGAATTTAATGCATTTCCAATTTGCAATAGTGAGGGAGAAATTAGGAGGTTGAAAATGACCAGCAAAATAAATGGAGTCATGGTGTTTGCATTGACTAAAATTGTTTACTATAATCGTTCACTGTTTTATGTAGTTTTCAAGTTATAAAAATTAAGTTGATCAAAATTCCATTATTCCCTCGTTTTTCATTTATTTAACAACTCAGAGAAAAATGTGATGTTGTGGATCATTTGGTGTGTAAAGATGGAACAAAAATTACATTTGCATTCTTAGCTAGGATTTCTCCATTCAAATAGACTATGAATGTTGATTCTAAAATGGATTTTGATTGCAATGATGCAAACAATATGAAATAAAATGACCTAGATTATAAGCCAAAATCATCACGTGACAAGAAAAAGAGGCAATCCATAAAATACCCACATCATAATTTGGTTACAACAAAAAACATATCACACCCATATTCTTGATGGCATCCATAATCTTTAGTGCCCAAACTTTTTGAGTTCCCTGCTCGATCCAAGCAGGTTGGCATAACTAATGGTGGTTGATTAGGATTTGTTTCATTGCTTCCATATGATTCAGTCCAATTTGACCCATGTAGCCATGGAGTAGTTGAGTACCCATAACTCACACTTGCACTACTAACCCCTGCATTAAGTGGATGTCTTTGATAAGCATACATAGGATTGGCACCTACACTGGTAGGAATATAGAAAGTGGGTAAACCACCATTCTAATAGTGAGCCACTGGAATGTTTATGAGGTCTTGGAATAATGGTGCATTATTTGCAATTTGGTCCAATGTGGTTGAGATTATCCTAGTTTCATTAACCGTGCTTGCATAATTGTCAATTGTCATCTCTTTTTCTCTTTGAAGAATTTGTTGAGTCTCTCCTGCTTCCTTTTCCTGCCTTTCAATTTGTTTTTGATGGTCCTTCTCTTGCCTTACTTTCTACCTTTCAAGCCTTTCCTGTGCCTAAAGTTGTGATGTAACAATCCATGTTGCTTTCTTTGCCTTGGCTAAATCCTTGCTTTTATGTTTTAATTCTTGAATGTCAAGTTTCTTTTCTTCATACTCAACTAATAGGGCTATATAGTCTTATGAGGCAATTAACTATGAACTTTGGCCCAAACGAAGACTACCTGGTGTTCCATGCTTTTTCTCATTGAAACTATCTCTACTGGTAGCTTTAGGAACTAACCAAGTAGCTTTTCATGCCCTGCCACCTGCATGTCATTGGTTGACAACTTCCTTTCAACATTTGGGACAACTAATTGAACTATATTTTTCCCTTCATATGATTCCTCATTATGTGCACTATCTACTTCCATTGATCTATTATCCACAAAAAATGAATAATTTCATGGTTCAATTCTACTGGTTGTCAATGCATGTTCATGATTTCTTCATTGGTTCTTGAGACACCATGTTTTTTTATATTTATCATGGCTTCTTCTATACATGATGGTAGGGTTACTTGGCTTTCCAATGTAAATTAGTCACTATTGCTTCCTAGTGCAATATCATCAATGCCTTTTCCAATCACATTACCATTATCAATTATGATCAACAAAGTCATTAAGAATATCAACAACTGAAATTCCATGTGCTTCAATTGGTAGAACAACCTCCATGTTATTGTCAATTGGTTCATGATTGTATTGTATTTCACTTACATGTTCATCATCATCACCATATAAGTGTCCCTGAGAGAGGGAAATTATATTATCAGTTGCAACTGCATCTACCTGTTCATCCACTTCTTATTGCATTTCAACCTCTGCTTAGACCCGCCCTTCTTCTTGACCATTTACATGAAATGCCTAGTTACATCCAGTATCATGCATAAGAGCAACATAGTTTAGTGGCCATACCCCATTCCTCCTAAAGTTAGCCTTGATATTTGATGGTGTGAGAGCCCTTTTGAAGGCTTTACTTCCAAGATCTGCTAGCTCAAAGCTTTTAACCTCAACTCTTGGATTCTTTGCGATCCACGTAGCTGGCTCTGACTTGAAATAGTTCTTGAAAGGGCCAAACACATTGACATCAAGGGGTTGAATTCTATGACTGGTATGAGCATGCAATGTTAACAAGTTGATGCCAAAATTGTTTTCCGACTCAGTTATTTACACAAAAATGAGGGTTCCATGATCATCTAAAATAAATAGGTGTTTTTTCTCAGGTCAGACACCACCTGGTATGGATGTAGAAAAGTGATAGTCAATGTAAAAAAAGTTCCATAGTCATCCGTGCACGGGGATGTGAAATTGTGCATGCACCTGGTTCACAATTTGTATATAGTTTTTCAGTTGATTTTTACATTTAAATAGATAAAATCTTGGGATTGAAGTGCCAATTGCATTGACACCAAATAGAATAGTTATCCATTCCCTGCTCTTAGGAAAAATATGTGGCACATTTTGGCTCCTTCTCTTGTAAATTAGCCACATTCCATAATTCCTTCCCGGCTGTAAAATAGTTTTGTTAGAGTTCCATATATGGTCTGTAACATAAGAATATTTATTGTATGCACTATAAATAACATCGTAGAACTTAGACACAACTGCAGGGCATAGATTTAAAGCTCTATCTCTGTCAATTCCCTCAGTTGTATGCAATAGAAGGTCTAACTGCATTTTTTAAAACGCAAACCACCATGATTTACCAGGAAACCCATCTTTAAATGGATTTGGACTCCCCTAATAAATCTGAGCAACTTTGGATTTGAGTTGTATCAACTCTATCCCATGTCCCAATTGGGTCATCTCCTTACACCACTCAAGCACCTCGGCCTTCTCCTCTTTAGTCATAACTGTAAGAGGCCCTCTACATTTTGTATGAGTAAGCCCATTTATCCAATAATGTATTGATGTGGGAGGAATACCATGTTTTTTTGTAGATGCCCTAACTGAATATCCATTAAAATCTATGTCATCAATTGCAGCTAACATACCTTCTTTTTTCCAACCTATTATAGCATTGATCTTCTTAGTTGAAATTTCCCCTTGGATTTTGGTTGATGGTGGCTTTGTGGTTGATGGTGTGACAACATCGACTTTTGTCACATGGTCATCTTCAACAACGTTTCTAGGATCATTACTGACATTCATATCACCTATCTTTTCCTCATATAATGAAGGGTATCGCAGCTAGTCACCCCTGGTCTTTCGCCTACTATTTCTCCTTGTACAAGCAACATAGCTAACTCTTGCCATAGATGCAACTAGCTACAAAATTATTGCATGCATTTAGTAAATAATAATTAATTTTTTTTCTTTCGTAAAGGCTATTAGTATTTTTTCTTTCCTACAAGAAATTAACAACATGTTAGTTTATTCGTAATTTCTAGAAAATTTCAATAAAGATTTTTCAATAACATGGATTATAATAGAGATAATTCACAATAAAAAAATAGTAGCAGCTTAACAAATTTTCATACATATGCCTTTTTGGTATTATCCTTGAAAAATCAAATCTATAGGAGGATTTTGTTGTATGTATTCAGCTATATCAGTAATTGATTTGGTCTAGTTCTTTTTTATAGATTGTTTTATGACTTAAATTGTTTAGCCTCATCTCCGTGAACACTAACTTTACCAACATAAAACTTAATCAAGCAATTGTTTTTTAATGGTTAGTGATTCTTGTATTTTGGGAATGGTTCTTAGTTTTCCAATATTTTTATTCTTATAGAAATAATCTCCAAGCATGAAGGAAGTTATAAGTTTGCCTTGCTAAAGGAATTTAGTAGCTCAATAGAAGCTCTAGGATTGCCTTAGTAATGGTTAGTGATTCTCCTATTGTGGGAATGGTTGTGAGTTTTCCAATATTGTTATTCTTATCGATAACATTCTCCAAACATGAAGGAAGCTCTAGGCTTGTCTTAGTAAATTTTTTATTGAGCTGCGAATTTCATTTAAAAATGTTGAGCCTCATGTACATGAACACTGAATTTACAAAGGCAAAACTCTATCAATTTCTTTCCAATGGTTAGTGATTCTCCTATTGTGGGAATGGTTGTGTTTCATGCTATATAAAATATTCATGTTTAAAAACAACATAAATCTATGTTGGGTTGGGCATTAAACTGATGTGATCCCTAAAACTGAAACCTTGTTGGGCCTACAATTTCCTATATGCCTCTTAGCCTAGAATCATCAACTCAAAACCTAGATAGTGGTAGAATTGGAAAATTCATCTAGAGGTGGAAGAGGAGGTGTTCCAAGGTTAGCAACTATCTCATAGAAAATTTTGTATGTTTTTAGATGGAGTCTCAAAATGAAAAACATGCCGATGGTAGGAGTAGGCGGACCATTGTCAAAAAATTTATTTTGAATGGGAACAAGATAAGGCAACCAATAATCAAGAAGAGGAATTTATTTTATATTGGATATTTAGCAATAATAATTAGACTCGTGTACTAATATTCTTAGTCTAACGATAATTTAGAAAGCCTCACTTGGTGAATCTAGGAAGAAGCCAACTAGTTTGAATCCATACACTTTTCCAAGTCTTATAGAAAGGAATCAATCAAGCTAATTGTTTGGCCAATAAAACCTCATGCTTGCGTTGTAGAGCATTGAAGATAAAAGAGGGGTATCCTTCTCCTCAGTTGGTTAATTAATTTTGTTAATTCCTAATCCAATGTTACAGATGCCATCATATGACCAAGTCAAGTGGCCCATTGAATTTAAGATTCAAGGCTAGAATTCGAAAGGAATTACAACCTCTATACCATTTCAAAATTCAACCTTTATGTAGAGTAGCTCTATCAATTTAGTTTTATTGTAACCCCAAGATATAAACACCCTCAATTCATTTCTAGTGTTATATCCTCAAAGGTGGTAATCCTGGTAGCATCTCTCCCAAATCCATGTTCAGTGAATTCTTCGAGTGTTTCATAGCTTTGATAGCTAAGTAGCTCTGTCAAATTTGTAATTGTTGCTCTGTGTTCTCTGGTTTCAACTTGGTAGTGGAAGTATCGTTCATTGAGGATAATATAGAGGATGACTTGAATTAGGGGATTCTTGGTAGTTTTCTTTAGAGATTGGAATTCTTAAATTAGGATGAGGCTTTTTTTGCAAATAATAGGACCTCTATTTTCACTACAATAGGAGAAAATCATGCTCGAGAGGACAATAATAGGAGTGGTATTGCAAGTATAATGGAAACTATGATGCAACAGAAGAGACAGATTGAAAACTCAAGAGGCTTAGTTTTGTGTTCTGCATCAACAGGTTTCAAATTTATCTAGGAGCCCTTAGCCAACGAACTCCAAAATCAGAATGTCTATTAGTTTAGGTGTTGAAGAAAACAATAGTAGGAATGCCATTTATTAACTTTAGGTTTTCTCATGTTTTGTAAAGCTGGTATTTTCTGAGGTGTCTTTTTCAAGCTTTATACAAGCAGAAAATTTTGGACACACCTTGCAAAGGATAATATCACCTTTTTTATAGTTATTTTGCAAGATTTGGAACAAATCTCAAACTAATTTTGGAAAAATCCTCTTTATTCATTTTTTTAAACAAGGTAAAGAAATATTTCCAATGCATAGCATAAGAAAATGGGTGGCTAGGAAATAGTTCTAACAAGTTTTCCAAAATATATATTCTTGCAAAAGTATCGTAGTAGAAGACATGGGGTGTGAGAATAGTTTCCACCAACATAACTAATATTGACTTATGTAAGAACACAACAAAATATAGACATAAAAATAAGAAAAAAGATGCAAGAAAAATAAAAATTCATTTCAATAATATCAAATAACTGAAATATGCTTACATACAGAATGGAAATAAACTAGCCCGGGTGATGATAGCTTATCTTTGAGAAGAGATGTGGTAGCTACATGCCTCTGAACTATGTTACAATGAGGCTCAAGGGCCTTTTAGTTATTGAACAACAAAAGAAAAACCTAACAACCAAAACCCTAACCCCAGGAGATGAAACACCAAGAGTTTGTGGATCCCTTTGGTGTTAGTTGGGGAACCAACTTCCTGGGGTCGTAACTTGGTCATATGATATTCGTTTGGTGTGTACGATACCTCATTGGAAATATCTCTCTCAATACTATAATATTTCCTTCAAGCCCATGCCTATGGCTATAGAACTTCTACGGACCTAAAGAACGTCGTTTAGGGGATTAAAATAGATCCGAAAGTTTAAGACTCGAAAAACTGTTAAAAATAGTAAATGTTGTTATAATCAAGGAAGCAGACGAAACCAACTAGAGGTCTAGGTGGAATAGGTGGGTGGCCACCAATATCCACCTAGATCAGTTCTCCCCCCTTAGTAAGAAATGGTCCCCATTGCATGTAGAGCCTCCATGAGGTGAGGAAATTTTTGTTGAACCTGGTCCTTGGTGAAGGAGTTGGCCTGCCTTGAAAAGTTGATATAGTTGGATCCTCTGTTGGTGAGTGTTATTGATTTGTGTTTCCATGATCTTATCAGTTGTGTCTTGCTCGATGCAGCTTGGGTTGAGCTCTATTGGTGTCAATTGCTTAGCAATGTCAGATGTATCCAACAATAGAAGAAAGTATGGTTGCAACCAATCCACATTGAATTTTGGGTGTTGACCAAGTAATTGTGGAATGCTAAGCTCGAAGGAATTGTCCCCTAAAACCTTGCTAATGGCATATGACCCATATCAGAGTGGGAGAATCTTGTGGTGGGGCCTAGTGAGGCGCTCCTTCTGAAAATGTAGCTAAACTTTGTCATCGACCTAGAACTTGTGTGACACTCGATGTTGATCATGACGTTGCTTTTAATTAGCATTGGCTCTGTATAATCTGTCATGGACCTATTGGAAAATGTGTTGAATATTCTCAATGAAGCTATTAGCCTAGTTAGCTTCAGACTGGACATGATTCAAATCTACTTGAGTAGATGCAAATGGTATGGCCACATCAATGGGACATAGTGGCTGGAATCACAAACCCACCTAAAAGGGGTTGTGGCTAGTTGAGTTATGGAGAACTCTATTGTAGTTGTGCTGGACATAGGGGAGGCTTTCATCCTATTTTCATGCATGCTTCGAGTTTTACATGCACAAAATGTGCATGATCATCTTGTTAATGACCTTTGTTTGGCCATTAGTTTGGGGGTGGAAGGTTGTGGACTTAATAAGATTGGTATCCAACATCAACTAGAGGATTAACCAAAATATACTTAGGAACCAGTTGTCCCAATATGAGATAATGGACTGTGGAATCCCAAAATATACCCACACTTGTTCAAATAAAATCCTAGCAGTGTCTTTTGTTGTGATACTCTTCTTATAGGTCTGTAGAATGACCATCTTAGAGAATCTGTCAACGACCATGAATGGGTACTCGTTGCCATTCTTAGTAGAAGGAAGGCCTAACATGTCATCAATGGATATGGATTTCCAAGGTCGACTAGGAGTAGGAAGAGGATTTTATAGGTATTTCTTCTTGATTGTTGGTTTGGAAATGGTGTAGACAGTGCATGATCTGATGTACTTCCCAACATCCTATCAAAAGTTTGGCCAATAAAAATACTTTTGCAGCACTGCCACTATTTTATCTACTCCGCAACGTCTAGTGACCAAACTGTATGCACCTCCCAAATCATCTTGGCACGCTCACTTGTAGGAACACAAAGGTGTCCCAGGTGGCATAATAGTGTACCCTGGAGGTGAAAATCTGGAACTTTCTTTCCTTCCAGGAGCATCTAGTATGTGTTGTCAAATTCTAGATTTCTCTTGTAAAGATGTGGCCACCTTGAAGTCTCATGTCCACAAGAGTCAAGCACAGTGGTCAGTGCCATAACTGATGGTTGATTGAGACATTCTGCAACATTATTGGTGTTTCCCTTCTTGTACTTGATGTTGATATGGAACTGTTGCATATATGTGGACCATTTATGATTGTGATCATTCTGCAACTTCCCTTATGTCTGTATGAAATATAGGGGTCGGTGGTCTATATGGATGGTCGTTTCGTTCCCATAATGTAATGCTTCCATTATCGGCATGCCTGCATAATAGAATACATGTCTGTGTCATAAGTGGGATACTTTCAGACTGTATTTGAAAGTGTCTCACTGTGATATGCCACTAGATGCCCCTGTTGGTTAAGAACTACACCAATAGCATAGTCAGAGGCGTCTATCTCAATTTTAAATGGTTGTTGCAGGCCTGGTAATGTGAGAATTAGTGTTGAGCAAAGGCGTTGCTTCAAATAAAAAAACACATTTTGTTGGGAATCATACCAAAATAAATTTGCTTTCGCTCTCCCCTTGGTGACTTGACTCAAAGGTCAAGTGATATGAGAGAATCCCAACACGAACTTGCAATAAAAATTGGCAAGACCTGGAAAATTGTGGAGATCTGTTAGAGTGGTTGGGGCTGGCCAATATCGAATACTTGTATCTTGGTTGGGTCCACATGCACACCCTTCTCATTAATGATGTACCCCATATATTGAACCTGGATCATACCAAAAGTTCTTTTCTCCAAATTGGCACACAGTGTGTGTTGTCGGGGGTTTGGAGGACCTGCCAGATATGGTGTATATGCTCTTCCCAACTCTAGCTAAATATTAGGATGTTGTCCAAGTACACTACCATGAACAAGTTGGTAAAGGGTTTCAAGATGTCATCCATCAGTGACATGAAGGTTGTGGGGGAATTCGTCAACCCGAAAGGCATGACCAACCATTCGAAAAGGCCCTCCTTGGATTTGAAGGCAGTCATCCACACATCAGAGGGTTCAACTAGTAATAACCAAACTTCAAGTCAATATTCTTGAAATATTTTCCCCCTTGAGCCAGTACATAAGGTCATAAATTCATGGGATTGGATACCTATTCTAAATAGTGATCTTATTCAGTTCCCAATAGTCAATACAAAGTCTCCAAGTGTCGTATTTCTTATGTACCAACATGATTGGGCTCCCATAGGGTGATGAACTTGGCCTAATGTTCCATTTTTGCAACAACTCTTGAATATGCCTCTTAATTTCATCGTTCTCCATAACAAAGCAACGGTGGATCGGTCCATTGGGTAGCAACATGCTCGGGAATATATTGATGGAGTGCTTGACCTAATAGTGTAGGGGTGCCCATGTGGGTGAGGTGAAGATGTCCTTGTACTCTTATATGACCTTGTCCATATGTTGCTGCCATGTGGAGGATCCCTCTATGGAGGTTGTGGATGTGGCCACGTTCTTCTTCTTTCCCCGAGGGCGAATCATAAGGAAGAAAAATTTCTCGGTCTGGGAAGATATCTTACTGCATTGCTTTGCAGAGATCAAATAGATGGTTGTAGGCAGTGCTACCTCGAGTATCTTGTATAACTTATTTCCCAAATAAATAATGAAAGTGTGAGGCCTAGACTCATACACAACATGATGCTTCCACAAGTATGGTTGGCCTAATAATACATCACAAAATTCAAGAGGAGAAAAATCACACATTACCTCATCTTTGAAGGGCTTGATGTTGTAGGGAAGGTGACACTATTGGCTGACACAGAGATCTCACCCTTGGTGAAGACAACTGATGGTGTACGACTGTGAGTGTGGTGTGGTCAGTAGGCTCAATTTCTTCACAACCTCTGCTGAAATGAGGTTCTTTTCGCTTTCAATGTCATCAATGAACTTCAACAAAGAACCCTTCGCCCACATTTGTGAGTGGAAGAGTCGCCCCTCCTCCTCTGGATCTTCGGGCTCAATCTTCTGGATCTTGGTGGTGGAAACAGTGGCACCAGGCTCCACATTAATAATTTTCTTCCCTTTGTCATTCTCCTTGTTAGTTTTTGACTCAAATTCATAGCATGCATCTTAATAGGAATCCTTCATCTCGGCCACCAGTAACTACTTGGCTCGACACACACTTGTGTTGTGAGTGGAGCTCTTATGGAACTCACACCATTTCCCTATTTCCTTGTTTGTCTTCGTGGTTTTTTTCTTTGTTTACAACTTTGGTGGGTT
Organism: Pinus taeda; assembly: GCA_000404065.3. Classification (NCBI taxonomy): domain Eukaryota; kingdom Viridiplantae; phylum Streptophyta; class Pinopsida; order Pinales; family Pinaceae; genus Pinus; species Pinus taeda. The sequence continues at coordinate 161,004 of APFE031156181.1, forward strand.
GTCCTAGGTCTCCCCGCCTTGGATTTGTCCTTGATTTTTCGGTTTGGGGGTACTTTTCCCTTTCTTTTGAATCATAGATCCAAAGCCTCACTTCTTCTGTTTAAATTTCTTCTCGATCTTGACAGTGTATCGATAGGCGTCGAAAAGAGAGGAGATGTCTAGGAACTCCATCTTGTCCTGGATGTACTTGTGTAGACAACTATGGTACTTGAGTACCATATTTCGCTCAGAATTCTTGATCCCCATCTTCATGCAAAGAGTATGAAAAATATTTGTGAACTCCAACACATATGGTCCCTTCCCTACCACAGTGTGGTCCACTTTATATATTTATATTCATAGCTCTCGACAGGATAATATTGTTCCTTGATGGCATCTCGGAAAGAATTTCAAGCGGGTATGATTGAAAAAAAGGAGGATTCCATCTCGTCCTTTTGTTCACAGTAGGTTTCCCACCAGTCCTTGACATGGGGGGCGACTTTGAGTAGTGCAAAATTAATCTTTTCCCGATTAGTAAATTCATGAACCGAAAAATATCCTTCCAATAGATTTAACCATATATCTATGATGGTTGCATCTATCTCGCCTTCAAATATGGTAATTTCAAAGTTAATTTGTACCTTTGTTGGTACCATTCCATGACCTCCTTTTTCCTCCTAAAACATATCATTTGACTACCTTTTTCCATCATATATCTCTCAGATCCCTTGAAAATTGATTAGTTAATAGTCCTATAGTTATTAAAATGCATTGAAATTGATTTAGGAGTTTTATGTTAACGAATTAGGAATTTTTGGTAAAATGGCTACAGGAAGTCCCAATATCCTGTAATTGGTTTATTGTTTGACATGTGGCATGACAGCTAGGCTAGAGCGAAGGGTAGGGATGAAAAGCAGAATGTCCAAGCATGGACAAATACCTATCCCACAGCAGAATCGACCCTCCTACATGCGTGGTCAACGAAGGTCAAACTATAGCATGTTGGCGACAAAGGCAGCAACAACAAGCATTCTAAATTGATTTAGTTTTGTTCCTTTTTGAAATCAGTTTAGGATAGAAAAATTTTAAAAATCACGACATGGTAAAAGCGGCAACAGCCACATCATGAATGTACATTCGTTTTCGAAATGTAAGGGTTGTAAAACCATATGTACACAGTTCTGAGTTAGAGTGGATCACCATTGCTTTCGTTTGAAAACAGAGTTGAATTTAATATCAAAGACTTAAATTACAATCACGATCTTGTTGCATTGATTTGATAATCGGTTCATAGTCTAGTATACCTCTGGAATGCGGACGGGGCCTGCGTTAACTTGGTATACTGTTATTTTCTTTTCATTTGCAACTTAGGGTATTAAATGATATGCGCAGTGATTAGAATTGATTGTTGATTTCAATAGAATGCGTATGGTTTATGTCTATGATCGTGCTTGAACAGATCATCATTGAGATCGTGAATCGTATCCTGTAAGGGATTCGATCCCTTGTTGTCTTTTAAAGCAATGTCATGAACTCTTATGCTTACGATTTCTGTATATTTTTTATCTTGCATGAATGTTAATGAATGTTGAGTATTTGTTGAACAGGGGTTTTATGCATAGTGTCTCTGTAAGGGGATTAAAATCTTGGTTTGCAGTGATACACAACGTTTTAATTTGATAAATGAATCGAATGACAGTGTTGTAATTAGGTAGATTAACTGAGTGACCTAAGTGTTTGGGTGATAGGTAACATACCTCAATCTTCCGTAAAGAAGTCCTGTGACCTACCATCATAACCACTTAGCTAATAATCCTTTATGTCTATATACTTTAGACGCATGCCTCTAAGTCTACGCATCCTGGTCAATAATAAATATAGCCTAGTCTAGCACCCTAGACTGGACACTACAACCTTAAAAGGAGTGGCACCTCAGAGTGGCTAATGGATGAAGATGCATCACCTATGGGTAGCTGCTGAAGGATTTGGGCAAAGTTATTCATCATCATGTTCCTCTATCACTTGTGGGTTTCCTCAAGAAATATTTTGAAAGGATCTCCTGCTCCCTTGTGCTTATTTTCTTCCACCATGGGAGGCCATCGGGGTTTGCGACGATGGCCTTGCAAAGGTTCAACCTGTTAAAAATAGAAATAATAAAATCCTAATTTAATTTGTCCTTGAATTAAATTGGGAATTAAATTGTAATTCTATTCTCATAGAAGCTTGTAGCAGTTAACTAAGTTAAGTTGACTTAGTTGGCTTAGTAAATTAGAGTTGGAAGTCTATCTAGAGTCAGATAGAGTGATCCCTAAATTTTAGGGGCCTAGGTTGAGCTCTTATTGAGTTGTAATTATTTAATTTAGTTTAACTGAGTTAAATTCAATTAAACTAGTTCTAACTATTGGAGGAAATAGTGAGTGATCAAGTGAATTAAATTGGATTTAATTCACACGCAGTGATCAATCAAATAACTGATATATCACTAAAAAATAACTCATGCATGTCAGTTTAGAGGAAAACCCCATTGAGATTAGAGTTCAGGGACAATGTACTATCAGTTGTAAATTCATCTAAATTAAACAAGTGATCCACGCAATCAATAGAATGCCTATGGATGGATTGCGCAGTTATGAATGAGGAATTTCCCTATTAAATATGGGCTAATTGCCTTGGAAACTACACAATGAAGTAGGAGCTTGGAAGGCAACAAATTTGGCTAAGTATTGGATTGAGTTGGTTTGTGAAGCAGTGAGATAGTTTGTACTTGCGCAGAGATTGTTTGGGTTGAACAAGCATTGTATCTTCTTCTCAAATATTTTGGCTAATGTAATATACATATATCAGAGTTTTTAGCTGTTGTTTTCCCTAGATGAATATAGTGTTATGTGCGATTGAAATTATTCCTTTTCTACTTTGTGATTTCATCGATTAATTTGTGTTTCTGCTGATGAGTAGAGTAGATTCAATTTTTTTTTTATAGCATATTACATAGGAAATTTGAATCTATAGTGAAAATATACATGGTATCAGAGCTGGAATCACTATAGAAGAGGAGAATATGAGTTTGTCGTGTAGGTGAAATAAAATTTGCAGTTTCATACTTCAGAGTCAACAGGATGTCGTTCTATGGTTTGACTTGAGTATGCCCTGGAGGGAAGCTCAAATTACATAGCTTGGAAGGATAGGATGGAGGCAGTGTTGGAAGACAACAAGCTCAAGGAATTCATAAATCATGATATCTTGAAGCCTCCAGCATTTGGTGCTAAAGATCTGGATGAATGGAGAAATTTTGTGGAAAAGGTGAGAAGGATTATCCTAGAAGGAGTTCGAGATCATATTGTCTCGAATCTCCATGATAAGGAAAATCCATTTTCAATGTGGAAGGAATTGACAGACCTGTTTCAAAATAACAGTGACCATAGGAAGTTGGCACTAAAGGACAAGCCTGGAAAGATCAAGATGGGGAAGGGAAACTCAATTCTGAAATAGATGACCAAGTTCACCTAATGTCGGGATGCGCATGGGAGTGTCAAGGTTACTATTGCAGAAGACGATCTGGTGAGAGTATCACTTCTAGGACTTCCCAAGAGCTGGCACAGCTATAAAGACTCAGTTAATGGGAGGGAGAAGCTACCAGAGTGGGAGTGATTGTAGAACAACTTGGTACATGAAGAGATTCAGCGAAACACTAGAGACAGATCCTCATCAAATCATGAGGATGAGGAGAACTATGGGTTAGTTGGGAAGGTGAATAAAAGGAATGGGAAGTCATCCCATTCCAAATCAGATTCCAATAAGGGTGGCAAGAATAAGGACATGTTGAAAATCAAGTGTTTTCATTGTCACGAGCTCAGACACTATGCCACAAAGTGTCCGCACAAGAAGGATGTTAAGAAGCCCTCAAGAGGAGTGATAGATGAAGCACTTACTTTGCAATTTGAATTGGATTTTACCCTCATCACTCACATGGTGTCATCCGTGATGGGTAGTGTGTGGTACCTATATAGTGGAGCTTCATTCCATATGACTAGAAACAAACATCTCTCAGGAAACTTGGAGGAGAAGGATCTCTAGATGCATATCAAGATGGGTGATGATGGGAGGTATAACACAACATGCATCGGTACTGTTACGTTTCACAGGGAGTCTAGTTATCCCCTCACATTGAGAGATGTCATGTATGTTCTGGGTTTGAAGAATAACTTAGTTTCTATTTCCATGTTGGAGGATAGAGGTTATGGTGTGATATTTAGTAAGGGAAAGGTTGTCCTTTGTCACATAGCCACGGGACAAGTGAAGCAGATCGGGGTCGAGTGAAGAAACTCTACAAATTGGAGGTAGAAGACTGCATTGCTTTGAGCACTAAAGTAGAGAAGGTGTAGAGCTGAGATATTGGTGAGTTGTGGAATATAAGATTTTGTCACTTGCACCATAGAGATTTGAAGATCATGTAGAAAATTTCTACATGACTTCTCAATGGTACACTAGAGAAGAGAGTCACATGCAAAGGGTGTACGTTGGGGAAGTACACCAAAGCTTCCTTTCATGGAAAAGACAGTTGAGCACAAGCGATCCTTAATTGAGTTCACTTAGATGTGTGTGGAATATTATTAACAACATCCATGGCCAAGCATAGGTCCTATGTAATATTTTTTGATGATTTTTCTAGTAAGTGTTGGATTTTTTCATGTAGAAGAAAGATCAAACATTCGCTGAGTTTTTTGAATTTAAAGCACTTGTCGAGAAAGATACTAGCAGGAAAGTTAAATCTCTCAGAAGCGATAACAATGGAGAGTATGTATCAAATGAATTCAAGAACGTTTTTGCAACATATGACATTCGATGGGAATTGTTATTAACTCATAACCCACAAAAAAATGGGGTGGTTGAAAGGAAGAACAAAAGTATTGTGGGAGTGACATGGGAAATGTTACATTATTAGGGCCTACCATAACACTTGTAGTTTGAAGCATGCAACACAACTATTTATTTGCAGAACACAAGCTCTTGTCGAATTCTCGGGATGAGTACAATAGAAGAGGCTTTTTCAGGGAATAAATTATATGTGATACACTTCAGGATATTTGGTTCATTAGTCTACTGCCATGTTACCAAATATGCATGGAAAAAGCTAGAGCCACAAACTGATTTGGGCATATTTGTTGGGTACACTGATACACTTCACAACTATCAGGTGTACCTAGAAACCAACACGATGGAAGTGGTTCGCAGAGATGTGAAGTTTGATGAAGAGAAGGGCATGAGATGTTCCCTTGAGAGGGAGCTTCAGCTACATGTAGTTGAGGATATTTTAGCTCCAAAGGAGGAACCTCAGGATGATTTGGAGCAGCCACATGTAGAGGAGCAAGGAGTGGAAACACCCACTCATGCAGAGACTTATAGATATGGGAGAAAGTGCACTAGAGAGGCTGACAGGTTATTTCATGATGCTAGAGAGAATGTGTGAGAACCCACATCACAACACAGACAAAGGAGGTCACCAGAGAGGTAGACTGGCTACATGGCTCTGATGAGCGAGAGTGTAGAGATTGAGCCATCCTCATTCGAGGAAGTAGTGCAAAAACCAGTCTGGGTTGATGCCATGGTTGAGGAGTATGACTCCATTATCAGAAACAAGTAAGTGGTGAGTTCCATATGGCTTTACAAGGTAAAACAAGTAGCAGATGGGAGTGTGGAGAAACACAAGGCCAGATTTGTGGCCAAAGGGTTCTCTCGGGTAGAGGGAATTGATTACGATGATAATTTTTATCCTATAGCAAGGTACTCATCAATCAGATCTATTTTAGCATTGGCAGCGTGGATGGGGTGGAAGATACATCAGATGGATGTAAAGGCAACATTCCTCAATGACATGATTGAGGAAGAGGTATATATTGAGCAGCCCGAAGGATTTGAGACCTTCAACAGAGAGTCACATGTGTGCAGACTCAAGTGAGCACTGTATGGAATGAAATAAGCACCATGTCCTTGATACACCAGTATTGACAACTATTTCATCGGGTTGAGCTTCAACAAAAGTGAAGCAGATGTGAACCTTTACTATATTGTGGTCAAAGGTAAATCATTGATTATTGTTTTATATGTCGATTTGATTCTGACGGGTGATGAGAATTTGATCAAGTCTTGCAAAGATGATCTTGCAATATAGTTTGAGATGAAGGACTTGGGGCTCATGCATTACTTTCTTGGTGTGGAAGTATGGCAAGGAGATGAGCAACTACTGGTCTCTCAAGGAAAGTATTCCAACGAGATACTCTAGAAGTTCCACATGGAGAGAAGTAAACCCATGGAGATTCCTCTGTTGGTAACTAGAGGAGGGAGGATGCTATTTCAGGTGAAGTAGTGGAGGCTACTATTTATAGAAATATTGTGGGTTCACTTATGTATTTGGTGAACAAATGACCAAACATGTGCTATGAAATTAACCATCTTACTCAATCCATGATTAAGCCAACCAAATTGTATTGGAAGACAACTAAACGTGTTTTGAGATACCTCAGAGGCACCACTCAGTTTGGTCTTTGGTACAGATAGATAGAGGGAGTGAAGCTTCAAGACTTCACAAATGCATATTGGGCAAGGAGTCCATCTGACAAGAAAATCACATCAAGGGGAATATTTAGTATTGGATTAGCAACAACTTCTTGGTACAGTAGGAAGCAAAGATCAATTGCACTCAATTCAGTAGAGGTAGAGTACATGGCTACTAGTCAAGCAGCTTGTGAGGCTATCTGGATGAGGAAGATTCTTATTGGTTTGTTTGGTCAGCATATGGATCCAACTGTGATTTACTATGACAATCATAGTTGTATCAAACTTTCAGAGAATCCAATTTTTCATGACCGGACCAAGCATATTGACATCTAGTATCACCATATTCGTCATTGTGTGCAGAGGAGAATCATGTTGTTATAGTACATTCCAATTTCCTATAGAGGAGTAGGATGCAAATATTTTGAAAAAGTCATTATCAAGATGTGAATTTTAGTTTCATAGAGGCAGGATCGAGGTAGCAGATAATCCCTTTCTTGTTGAGAGGGAGTGTTAAAAATAACAGCAAGAAAATCCCAATTTAATTTGTCCTTGAATTAAATTGGGAATTGAATTGTAATTATATTCTCATAGCAACTTGTAGCATTTAACTAAGTTAATTTGACCTATTTGGCTCACTAAATTCGAGTTGGAAGTCTATCTAGAGTAATGTAGGGTGATACCTAAATTTTAGGGGCCCAGGTTGAGTTCTTATTGAGTTGTAATTATTTAATTCAGTTTATTTGAGTTAAATTCAGTTAAACTAGTTCTAACTATTGGAGGAACTAGTGAGTGGTGAAGTGAATTAAATTGGATTTAATTCACATGCAATGATCAATTAGATCACTGATAATTCACTCAAACATACCTTATGCATGTCAATTCAAAGGAAGACTGGGTTGAGATTAGATTTAAGGGACAATGTACTATCAGTTGTAAATTCATCTAAATTAAACATTTGATGCATGCAATCAATGGAAGGACTGGATGGATTGCATAGTTATGAGTGAGGAATTTCCCAATTAAATATGGGCTAATTCCCTTGGAAATTATAGAATGAAGTAGGAGCTTGGAAGGTAACAAATTTCGCTAAGTATTGGCTTGCGCTGGTTTGTGAAGAAATGAGATAGTTTGTACTTGTGCAAAGATTGTTCTGTTTGAACAAGAATTGTATTTTCTTCTCAGATTTTCTGGTTAATGCAATATACAGATAGTGAGGTTTTTAGTTGTTTCTTTCCTAAATAAATATTGTGTTATGTCTGATTGAAATTGTTCCTTTTGTGCTTTGTGAGTTGATCGATCAATTTTTGTTTCCGATGATGAGTAGAGTAGATTCAAGTGTTTTGTTCTAGAATATTACATAATCAATTTGAATCTACAATAAAAATCTATAGAACCAGTTTGATCCATAACTCCTTATACCCTGACCTTTTTAGGGACATGCAAATAAAAACAAAGAAATAGAAGACCACTATGATACCATTGATCCAAACTTATGCAGGAAGGCAACAAAATACAGATATAAACATAAACACAAAGATACAACAAAAATAAAACTTCATTTCATTAATATCAAAGAACTAAAATATGCTTACACACATAATGGAAAGAAACTAGCTCGAACGATTGTAGCTTATCTCTTAGAAAAAATGTGGTGGCTACATGCCTTTGAACTATGTTACAATGAGGCTCAAGGGCCTTTTTATTATTGAACAACAAAGGAAAACCATAAACAACCAAAACCCTAGCCTCAAGAGATGAAACACCAAGAGTTTGTGGGCTCTGTTGGGGTTAGTTGTGCAACCATCTTCTCGGGGTCCTAACTTTGTCATATGATCTTTGTTTGGCGCGTATGATACCTTATTGGAAATATATCTCTGAGTACTAAAGGATTTGTTGCAAGTATGTAGTTGTAGCCTGCTACAAGCCTAAAAAAATGTCATTTAGGGGGTCAAAACAACTCTAGAAGTTCAGGACCCAAAAAACTGCTAAAAATAGTAAATGTTGCCATAATCAAGGAAACAAACGAAACCAGATGGAGGTCTAGGTAGAATAGGCGGGTGGCCACCAATATCCACCTAGATCAACAACATTATAGTTATAAATGTAAAGAACAATATGTTGAGGTCTGAAATTTCAAGTGAAATTCCTCATTTGGTTGTTGATAGTAGTCATTCGTTTCTTTAAAGCAGTCATAGGATATCAGTGTTGAATGCATTATTTGGATACTTTAGAACACTAATTCATTTTTTCACTCTTTTTAAATTCAACTAATAGTGAGAACAATAATAGAAGTAAGAGGAAATGACTTAGAATAAAATATTACTTGTAAGCTTCAATCAATTTGGGCAAAGATCCACCATTATGAGAAATTGAAAACAAAATTGTGATAATAACCTTAATTATACAGTGCAAAAATTGAAATAAATAACTTGAATATTCTGTGAAATGTTTCGTGATGGTATGTCTCCAGGGTTGGTGAATAGTTTAAATGTTACAAATGAAACTTCAACAAGGGTTGAATTTCTTTTATAGTTTTTTGCACTTGAATTTGATTGGTAGAAAGGATTGACATGGATTGCAATCTCTCAATTTTGAATGTGTGATCTGGATTTATTTGGATGTGATCCAATGGATGGAAATTTGTAATGCCTGATCCATGTGCTTTGATCTGATCTATTTTAATGGGAAATTTAATGGGTTGGGTGTCCTTTATTGAACATAGTGGGTTGAATTGTTGAATAACACTGTAGTTATAGCTGACATAAATCAACTATTTATACGTGTAGGTATGGATGTCATTTGGGATCCATAGCTTCAGTTCGGTTCAGTGAGGTTGAAGTCATGGATACTTTGTGTTGAGAAATCTAGTGCATAGCATTAGGTGATTTCTCTTCTATTAGTGACTGTTTGTACTTGATTTATACTTTTTTAGATTAGGATCTTGTTCATGTTAGATGATTAGTGTTCTTCTTCATCAAAAAGTAACCAATGCATGAACATAAATATATAAGACACACATCATGTAGGCTATGAGCTAGGGCCAAAACCTCTCACTCTTTGAGAGGAAAACCCGCACAAATTCTTCTTATAGAGATTCCAATTGATGAGTACCAACACCAAGACCCTTGACCTATTAGCCACTCCCTGATCAAGACACAAATCCTCCTCCTCCTTCTTGACTACTTTTTCTGAGTTCCTTGAACTTCAGACATTGAATCATATTCATTGCCTTCTAATATACCAACACACCCTTCCTTTCTTTGTAACAACAATGAGATCTATTATGACCTTTCTTCTATTGGAGATCAAATTCTTCCAACAGTGATAGTACCAAATCATTGTAGCATAACACGAAACTGTGACTACTTCAAGAGCTTCGGAGTGTGGTCTATATAGAGGCCAATATACTTCTTCGCTACCACTATGATCTACATTTGAGAGGGATCTGAATTACCTTCCATAGAATTGTAGTCTTATCCTTCTTCGAAAATATAGATGATCTAAATCCTTTTTGTTTTCTATTCACCAAAATATTAGAGACATGTATCAGAACTTGCCTCTTCTTCTAACTAGATGACAATCACAGAGATATACGTGATTTTTCCCCTAGATCTCCTCACTATCCTTACCCATTCGAATTTTGCACTGTGATTTGACATCCAAATTCTTCACTGTAACTTCCCTCCAAAACTATAGAAGGATATGAACTTGTGAACTATGTTTTATGTGACATGTTTTCACCCTATTTATAGTGATTGGTACAAATATATTAAGTCGACATGAGCATCGAATGGATGTGTCTTCTTGAGTGAGTCGACATGAGCCATTATATCATCTTGTAGGCCAACATAGAAAGATGAGTATTGTGCTTGTCTTTTGGAGGGCTATTTAACAATGCAATTGACTCATACAGTTTACACATGTTCAAGAAGATCTCTTCATACATGACATTAATTATTTGACCTTAATGACAAATCCTAAGGCTCTCAATGGGAGCCATCTAAAAATAAAATTTTCTTGCTCATGAAACCCATGAAGCAAGGCTTACAAAAATAATTTTTTTTTCTTCATTACATCATTTACAAAAGTCACAATTACATGTCCTTATGGATACTAGACCTAGTTACACTTTTAAACACTCCCTCTTAACTAGGGAGGTATTCATAATGGTACTTGGACTTTCTCAATCTGAAGAATCTCTCATAAGAAGAATTCTTATTTGTAACTCATTTTTATAGAATCATATCAACCAACATTGTTATATAGCAAGTCCTTGACTAACAACTCCATCTCTCCACAAGATTTGAGCTCAATGCTGGCGAGACCAATGATTTATAGACACACTCATCATTGTCTCTCTTTGAACATACCCCGCCCGGGTTCTCTCAAGATATGCTCCATGAGGACTATTCTTTTCTTTGACTCCCCGGTCCCACAAAGACTATTAGTTCTCCACAACTACTCTTACTGTTGGATGCCTTATCTCATCTTCAAATAGTATCAGATGCCAATTGATTACACAATCCTCAATTCTATCTTCCCAAGTGAAGACCAGAACGACATGTCTATCTCTCCTTTTCAAACCAAGAGGACATATTCCATTAAAGGAGTGTACTCATTCCTATCACAAAGGAATGTACCTAAGCTCCCTTCTTAGGAAATTCCACGTTTCTTCCAAGTAAGAAACTTCTTTCTAGGCTCCCTCTTAGCCATGAACCTATCACAACTCCTCATGTGGAGATCCTCGAACAATCAGCTACTTGAAGAGCTCCTTCCTTTGATGTCATGAATAGATCATCCATCACTTTTATCCATGAGTTATTCATGTCCTCAACTCATCAAAAAGTGATCCATCATATTTTCCATCTGGCGTTGCTTCATGTCATCCTGCTCCCATGCCATATTTTTTGGAAGGACATTACATCCTTCTATATGGTCCATTTGGAAGTCATCCATAGATTTCCCTTTGGCAGTCCTACATAAGCTCATCCAAACATTAGTTCAAAAATAATTAATGAACACATTAAATCAAAATTACCTTTGTGATGATCTTTCACCATGACATATTTTTGTGGGTATCAGCATCTTGCATGTAGATTGACACATCTCCCACAAATATCCATTGTCAAGGGTCTCTATCTTTTTCCAACTTCCATAAGTCTTCATATATTTTCTGGAGATATTCTAGTCACATATTCTTGGTCTTTCAGATGTTTAATGCTTTTACCATAGTTGCATATCTCACGATATCTTCCTTCCTTTCTTCACATGTTTCTTTCCCAGGAGCTTTCAATTAGAGTTCCTCAATCATAGTCAAACACCTCATACTTCATATGAGGACATATTAAGTTTATTTCACTATAGTGTAACTCATGCCCTCTGACATTCTTTCATAGGAGGAGATTCCTTTCCTTTGATCATGCTTCTTAAAATAGAAGTAGTGATCCTTGTTACCTATAACCATACGACATGACATTATAATATTTAAATACAATAATACATACCTCATTGACCTTTGGGTCATCTAGGGTTCTTTTAACAACTTTCTTGATTGAAAATATCTTCAACCCCTTGATCTACTTCAACTCTCATGTCATCATACCATCATCCCATGAACTCCACAAGTTGGAGTTCCTAATGAAACACTTGCTTCCTCTCTAGATCAGTGAATCCTCTAATGAGGATTCCATTTTGCATATCCTTACTTAGTAGGTGTTTCCATTTTAAACTAATTTATGATGAGACTTATCTTGGATGACTTCTTCCTTTGATATTTCAATGAGGTCACAAAGAGATATATCCTTCAAAGTTGACTATCAGACATCCTTCATGTTTCCTATGGTGATGTCACAAGATCTTGTTTCTAATGATGCCACGATGCATCTTATTATTTATTATAGCCATATCCTATAACATAAGTTGTCAAGACCCTTTGTGAGGGAGACTATCTCATACATAGTAGAGATCTCTTACTTCCTGTTTTCTTTGACTTCCTCTTTTCAGCTTCCTCCACTTCTTCGGTGATATGGGTCTCCTCTTTTGGTATTGTCCCTTTAAGACGATTTTTTTTGTAATGTCCATGGTATTTACATCCATAGCATTGAATCTCAGCTATGCTCTTGTTTATTTTCTTGAGGAATAAATTTTCCAAACTTCCCTTTCCTTCCAGCAAATGATTGAGTCTTTTAACCTTCAACACTTTTTCCCACAACTTGTCTTCTTCTATTTTGCTTAGAAATGCAAAAGTTGTCACATGAGGTAAATTTATTATCCTCATGGATATTTGTTACCTTGTTCACAGTTAGTGCATTTAGAATTATGTTCTTAACATATTTCCCATATCTCACAATGAAGATATCCCTTCACTCTTTGATACCTTCAATTTTGTGTGGATAAGATCTAAGTCATGTGATCTTCTTGATCGCATCTTCAGATAATATTCTTATGATATTATCATATATATCTCTTTGAATTCTCTAATGTTGTTTCATGTGGGGACCTTTCATAAGACCCCCTTTCCATGAATTCAGAGGAGAGGTTTTTCATTGATGTGTTCAATGCTTCCCTTTCTTCGAGGACTATGTTTATCCTCCTTTTTCGTGCAAGGAATTTCATGACCCAACCAACTTATAGATATCCTTGCAAATACGACATCATTTTACCATGTTTAATGAAAGAATGAAAGATACTTACTTGACAAGTGAAGTTGAAATCTTCTACTGGATCATTTTGATGATGGTTGAAGAAGATGTATTTTCTGCTTCCTTGGATGATCTTCTTCAAGGACAATGAGAGGATACTTGCTTCAATAAGAGGGAAATTTCCATATTGCTTTAGAGATGATGATAATGGCTTCTCGCATTCAAGATACTTTGACTTATCTTGTAGTATAGATCAGGAATGCTTCCAGGATTTTGACTTTCTACAAGATCATGTCAACTTTAAAGTACTTCGAGCTACCTTGCTTTGTAGATAACTTGATGAGGGTCTTTGTGGTCTTCTAATGATTACGATAGGATCAAAAGATCTTGTTGTTGTAGATTTCTTCTTCAATATAGGGTTCGATTCTTCAATGTAGATCTTGATCTTTAGTTTTGATAACCTTCGACTTGCTTTGATGCCTTTCTTGAAACTCAATCCTTGAATGTATCTTTGATTATATTCCCTTCCTTTGAATTTAACACCTTAGCTCTTATACCATGTTGAGATATATAGGGCATTAGAATTAGGTGATTTATCTTCTATTAGTGATTGCTTGTGATTGCTTTATACTTGTTTAGATTAGGATCTTCTTCATGTTAGATTATTAGTGTTCTTCTTCATCAAACAATTAAAACAATGCATGAACATAAATATAAAAGAGAGACATCATGTAGGCTACGATCCAGGGCCAAAACCTCTCACTCTTTGAGAGGAAAACTTGCACAAATTTTTCTTGTAGAGATTCCGATTGACGAGCACCAAGACCAAGACCCTTGATCTATTAACCACTCCCTGATTAAGACACAAGTACTCCTCCTCCTTCTTGATTTATTTTTCTTGGTTCCTTAAACTTCAAACACTGAATCATATTAGTTTCCTTCTAATATACCAATGAACCCTTCCTTCTTTGTAACAACAATGAGATCTATTGTGACCTTTCTTCTGTGAGAGATTGAATTCTTCCAGCAGTGATAGCACGGAGTCACTGTAGCATAACACAAAACTGTGACTACTTCAAGAGCTTCGGACTGTGGTCTATACATAGACAAATATACTTCTTCACTACCACTGTGATCTACATTTGAGAGGGATCCAAATTCCCTTCCACAAAACTGTAGTCTTATCCTTCACCGAAAATATAGTTGATCTGAATCCTTGTTGTCTTCTATTCTCCGAAATCTCATAGATGTGTATCAGAACTTTCCTCTGCTGCTACCCATCCAAAATTCACAGAGATATACATGGTTTTGTCCCTAGATCTCCTCGTTGTCCTTACCCATCCTAATTCTGCATTGTGATTAGACATATGAATTCTTCACTGTAACTTCCCACCGAAAACTACAGAAAGATCCGAACTTGTGAACTGTGTTTTATGCGAAGTGTTTTCACCCTATTTATAGTGATTGATCCATATATATTAAGCTAACATGAGCACCGAATGGATGTGTCTTCTTGAATGAGCTGACATGAACCATAATATCATCTTGTAGGCTGACATAGAAAGAGGACTGTGCTTGTCTTTTAGAGGGCTATTTGACAAAGCAATTACCTCATACAGTTTACACATGCTCATGAAGAGCTCTTCATACATTACAATGATTCTTTGACCTTAATGACAAATCCTAAAGCTCTCAATGGGAGCCATCTAAAAATAAAATTTGATTGTTCATGAAACCCATGAAGCAAGGCTTACAAAAATAATTTTATTTTCTTCATTACATCATTTACAAAAGTCACAATTATATGTCATTATGAAGACCAAACCTAGTTACACTTTTCAACACTTTGTACTTCTAGAATATACTATTTTGGAAGCATTTATAGTTTTATTTGTTTTATAGTTTAGGACAAGATGTTTTGTACTCTTGGTATTTAAAAGACTATTTATGGACAGTTGTAAGCTGAGTTTGTATTTTGGGAAATTTTAGACATAAATTAAAAGATATATGCACTTAATGTTATATATTTTTGTTTAAAAGGTGGTTACACATTAGTTTTTAATTTGAATAATTTTCTCAATTCAATGTTATACATGGAGCGAATAAAATAAAGATTTAAATTTAGAGCTTTATTATCACCCTCCCCAATAAGGTAATGTTATAATTTTAAATAAGATAATGTTGGATTTAAGAGATCTGTGGTTTGTATCTTTTGAATCAGTTACCGGAGAATCCACAGTATGAACATTTTTATGCCAACGTTTCAAATCCCAACTGGGATCCATCATCAGGACGTATGAATGATGATAGAAGAAGAGTTGCTTAGAAGGAAATAAATAATAATGTGAAAACATTTTTTGATGAGCAGAATGTCGGCTTGAATGTTTAATTTTAATTAATTTAATTAATTATTCATTCAATCATTTATTTATTTGTTGAGTTTTTATACATTAATTTTTAACAAGTGAGTGATAATAATGATTAAATTTTTAACATATGTTAATATACTAATTTTTATTTTACTTTATTAATTTATTTATTTTTGATATTGTTTGAGAAATGTTTATTTATATATAAATTAGTATTTTAAGGATTAGAGAAATATTAAAATTGTATTGATAATTGAAAGTTTTT
>APFE031156183.1:0-10916 GCA_000404065.3 Pinus taeda
TTGGGGTTGTGTTTGTACAGATGAATCTCTCGAAGGAAAGCATGTTGGTTACCAATCAGTTTGATTGGTAGAGATTAGTCATTCTTGATCTGCTGGATCAAGGGGTGTTGAAGCTTTTTGAGAGAATCATTGCCTCAGAGAACATCTAGTTGACACATTGTGTTAATGTCTATAGTTTGGAAAGGTGGTGTTGATCATTGACCTTTGTTTTCGATACACACCTAGATTTTTGGGTTGATGGTTAGAAAGTAAGCTTGATGGTACCTAGAGGGACTGAAAGCTTGAGTCCAGCTTAGTCCCACCTGGATAGATTTCTCTAGTCAGGAGTCTATTCCATGGCATTGTGGTTCCTACACTACTGAGTGAATGGTTGGATAGATTGCCCTGGTTAGGAATCTAGTCCATGGCATTGTGATGCCTAAATTGATTGACTGTTTGAATAGATTTCCTTGGTCATGAATCAAGTCCATGGTATTTCGGTGCCTAAAGTTCTTCATGGTTCATATAGTTTGAGATCTTCCATTGTATATGTAAATTATGAATACCTCCCTAGTTAAGAGGGATTGTTGGAAAAAGTAACTATGTTCAGTCTTCAATAATGTACTTGAGTCATTATGTAATGTACTTGTCAAAATAATAAAGAAAAAAATTATTATTATTATTGTTGTGGCTTATTAAAGTATGGGTTTCAGGTTTGGGTCACCATGTTTTAGGTCAAAGTCCCCATTGAGGATTTATGGGATTTATTTTGAGTCTATAAAATTATTGTACATTTAAAGAGACCCTTCTTGGGATTTTGAATCATGTAAAAAGGTTAAGTATTGAGTCAAATATGAATTATGTATCCTCCACACCATGTCGACCTAAGAGAAGATCAGGTCAGCCTAAGGACCCATTCAACCCCACAAGAAGCCAATAAAAGGAAGGACTTTGAATTAATTTGGAGCATCACTTCCCATTCTCTCTCTACTGGGAAGAAGTGTGAAAATCTATATTCTAGGAAGAAATGCGAAGTAGGAAGTTGGGAAATTCTATTGTCGGGAAGCCAAAGTGAATGCGAGTTTGGGGGAGTATAAGGAGTCAAGGAAAATCAAAATTTTGGTGGTGGTATCTCTCTATTTCATGTTATGGATTAGGAGAATGAAGTCTTCCAAGTTGGACTGTTGCCGGAAGATGTTAGCTATTGCATGTTGCTGCGTAGTCAAAGTTGTTAGGAAGAGGTCAATCTTCTGGAGGCCCCCTTGGCATGGAGGGAAGGTATGGTCTTGGTCTAGGGTGAAAAGTTTCAAAGAATACTATTGAAAGGAAGAATTACTTTGACTGAATTTTCCCTTCGAAAGGGGTTTTTCTTTGGTATGTGCCTACATCTTGTATCCATTGTTTTATGTGCTGCCGATTTTGGTAATTTCTTGATGAAGTAAAGAAAGAAGATATAAAGAATCGTAACAATAAGAAACATCACAAGTAATTATCAAGATCAAGAAAATATTTACTGCCTTTATTTGTCCTTTGAGTTAAATCTCAACCTTTAATTTGTGACTCTTATTAAGAATATTTTAGAATATTCTATCGAGGTTAAGTCCATACCATTTACCTAATAATTATTGATAATTAAATTAAAATTATAAAAACCCGATTCCAAAATAGATATGCTTATTGACATAATAAAAAAAATGTCCTTAATTGATTTATTTTTAGTACTCTTTTTTAATTATGTTGATAGACATGACTATTTTGGAATACACCTTCCATGATTTTAATTTAATTATCAATACTTTTTAGTTGGATAGTAAGGATTTAACCTCCATGAAAACTTTTAAAATATTCTTAATAGTAGTCACAAATCAAAGATTGAGCTTTATCTCCCTGATCGAGGCGTGTACTAGATCCTCGGCGCAATCACCTCAATTAAATGATGGGTACCTCAAAGGACAAACCCACTACCTTCCACATGTGTGGCAACGCTGGCAGGGTCGCCTCATGCAGGAGGGGAGGTAATAACAATGTGGTTGGTAGTAGGGGGAGCCATTCAAGGCATAGGCATATGGTTGATTGAATGCAATAGTTTGGAGGTGAGTCGCTAGTCCTGGATCAAAGGAAGTTGGTGAACGATGTTAGTTGTTGTGGAGAAATATTGGCACTGGTGTGCCTTCATCCTCCCTTAGCACTAGATATTTGGTGTGTAGTCTGTTTCCTTTCCTTTTCATCCATGAAGAGAGTCTTCTGGATAAAATAATTGGGTTAGCCTGGTCTGAAGTCGTGGGGATTAGAGGGTCTATGTCCTGTCTTGATAATGCATGCATCGGTTTGGTGGTTAAATTATGCTAATTTGACTGGGCATGCTCCTGTATCTACCATGTTTGGCATCTTGCTGTCCTGAAGGGGATTAATTGTAGCCTATTACCTATCTTTTTTCTCCATGAGTCTTATGGATAAAATAATTGGATCGGTCGAGTTTGAAGTTGTGGGGATTTGAGGGCTTGTGTTTTGTCTTGATAATGCATGTGTCAGTTCGAGGGTTAAATTATGGTAATTGGACTGGGCATGTTCCCATGCCTGTTATGTTTGGCCTCCTTGCAGTATAGAACCCATGGCTTCATATCTGTACAGACTTGACCTAGATAGGCTCTGGGGTAGTATTGTGAAGTCTCGGGCCTATGGCTGCTTGAATTCTGAGTTGAGTCAAGATGAGTGGGTGCTGGGTAAACTAGTGTGGGGGATCTATGCTGCTACTAAGACACCCTGGCTACCTAGTGGGAGCAAACCCTTGGGCCATTTCCATGTGAGTTGGTTTGTGTTAACTCAGCCCCTCAAGGATGAACGTAAGAGTGGACATTAGGACCTTAGGGTTTTCATCGAAAGGTTGGTTTCTAATTACTAGTCTCGGTGTAAGGGGATGGAACCCTTACCTATTTTGGGGAACACTGTTAAAATTTGTTGTGAAGAAAGGAAGGCCGATAAGACCCATGTTCTAGTTTTACGGGTGCCTATTGGCCTCTGGACAAGTGAGCAGGTTGGTAATAGGACTCGTAAGCTAGGTTTTTGTGGTTTTATACCACCCGCGAGTCCTCAATGAGACATTTATTTAGGATGCAAGATGACAACCATGGCTCATGCAGTGACTCGAACCCGAAGCCCTACCCCACGAGGCCGTGGCAGGAAGAACAAAGGAAAACAGGAAGAGGGCTAATCCAGTGCACCTAGAGGAAAACTAAGAAGCAGAAAGCCTAATGTGAGCATCATCAATGATGTTGTGGAAGCCTACCATGAAGGAACAACTAAGGAAATTCGGTAATTGATTGAGGAATGGGAGGCGGATTCGAACCACTAGGTAGGTTCAATGGAAATTGATGTTAATGATTGGTGGATCTTGGTGCCCAATCTTGGGCATAAACGAGGTCAAGTAATCCAGTTTAAACACACTATATTTCTTTACTGGTCTATGAAATGGATTCTCGGCAGGGCCCTGGAACAAATAGTTTTGAACATGGCCACCGCAATGCAGGCTTTCCCAAACTACAAGCAAGACTTCCAACAACTCTAGTTCCAAATGCAAAAGTAGGATGGGTGCCTCTGGGCATAGAAAACCACCTACCTTGCATCCCCTCTTCGACAAAACTCCCGCGGTCTAATGAAAAAGAATCAACACCAATGGAATCCTCTTCAGTTGAGGAAGTAGATTAGTTATTATGATGTCTCTTTCTATAGTTTTTTTATGCGAATAGCTTTTATTTTTCAATGTATAGACAATTATGCTAGTAGGCAAGTAGATGGTAGGATAAGTATAGACATACAGTCATATATTTCATTGTTAGAAATACTTAAGATATATTACGTGGTTAGAAAGACTTAAGACTTATCATTTTTGGATGCCATACCATGCCGTTAGGTGGCCAATAGACTTGGTTTCGCAGAGGGAAAGTTGAGGCCACCTAACTATTTTTAAAAATAGTTGTAACTTGCTGTTAAATTAATAGAAAAAAGAGGTACTACCAAGCTTAACAAAACAAAATGAGCTTTATCTATCAAAATGTTATGCCTATATTGTTCTTTTAATTAAAAAAGAATTCATATGAACATGAGTTGTGTTTTTAGGGAATGTGGTATTAATAATCCATAGCTTGAGGCCACGGTATTGTAACGAAACCTGTTTGCATGTTACTTATCTCCATGGCAAAGTGGAATTGAATATTAATGTTTAAGGATTTTTTTATCTATTTATATATATATATATATAGATAGATAGATAGATAGATAGATAGATAGTTATCTTTTATTTTTTAAATCTTGGCAAAATGTGAGATGTATTATGAGGTAAGTGGTTTGATACCTATCAATGTTTACCTTCCATTTAATTTATATCATTTTTTTTTTCGATCAAACCCTTACAAGTACAAGTACATACATAGTTTCATTAGTTTTTCCTACCTCATTCCGATTGGATTTGTTGGCGAGGAGAGTTGGAATATAGAGCAACAAATTTACCAGTTTACATCTTATTTCTAGAGGGCTATGAAGCCATATTAACCAAAAAATTGGAAAAATAAGCAAACAACCTATAAAAGGAATTTCAAGGTGGCGGACGCGAATGATGCATGTTTACTGCAACTAGCTGACCTTACTGCTCATGATGGAAGTCTGTGTTCCAATCAGGCCTCCAGTTCTTGTAGGCATTCATTTGTTCGTCGTTGGCTTCTGTGAACATTCCCCAGTTGTTCCATAATTTCATATTTAGAGAACTGAATGTTATTCAAGTATGTCACCATTTCATTGCGATCCTTGTGCCTATGATCATGAAGGATATCTAGGTTGGCCTAGATTCCTTGCAATGGAGAAACAATCGATTCCATGAGGGAGCCTATACCACACAACCGAGAGAAGGAATAGGGGTTTTTGTTATCTCTTCTCTATCCAGACTGGCTAATCATTCCTCGATGGAGGAAGAGGCTTTGCTAGCACCAACAATGGGGTGCCCATGATGTACTCCTCCTCTGTGGGGTCATCCTCTGTACCACAACATAACTACATAAAATGGTAATTCCTCGAATCGAGTAGGACTCCAGACCAACTGACCTGCCCAACCTCCACTATACAACAAAATCCTAATTCCCCACCGCAAGACACCACAACGATCGGGAGGAAAATACTAGATCCATCATCCCAGAACCAGACACCCCCAGACTCCCCAACATGACAAGGGTAAACTAACTCTAAGAGTGGATGCAGACCCCTGACAATAACACTACACATTTTGGAGAACAACACCAAGATCCTCCCAGACCACCCGGAACCAACCCAACTAGTGGATTGATCTTTATGAACTATGGGGACATACTCCCAACTGCAACCTATAACTCGCCCAACCATGACCCCAAGATGAAAAAGGGCCCCAAGACACAAGGAGAGGACATAATTGACCCTAAATCTGGAAATGAAAACCCAAGTTACTCTTCTTAGGGGCCTTAGGAACCTATTTAAGGACAGTAGCAACCTCGCTACCTCAGGACCCCTCTAACACAACGAAATAATTATGTGCTCTTAAGCCAAAGATGAACCATACATGCTTCCTTATCTCCAGGGTGGCATCTACACCACAACTACCAAGAAGAGAATGAGACACTAACAAAAAGATCCAGCTTAGGAGGAAACACCTTACCCACACTCATAGACCCGGGTGATGCCACCAACTCTGCAAGAGGGATACCAACTAAAGGAGGGGCAGTCATGCGAAAGGAAGCCTACCACCCATCGAAGCATAAATACCAAAACCTCCTCTCTTGGGTCCCAAATGAAATTTTACGCACAATACCATTCATAGGGTAAACTTCAAAGGTTACCTCCTCACCTCCCTGGTCGTTTGAATTTCATCGTAGGACTAAACTGCTACTGTAATCATCCCCAAAGTGCACAACTCCCCTTCTCATTTCCCTCCAAAATCGAACACAATCATTCCTAGACCAAAGAATAATAGATATCAAAACATTCTCTAGAAGCATCTTACATCATGCAGAGTGCCCACCACCTTCCTGCTTTACCAATTACATGGCGAACATATGGCTGGGGATAGGAATCTTGAAACCTCCTCGTCTAAGGTATAGTCACCCCCATCAGGGGAATTTGATTTATATAGTTTCTTTAGTCTTTAACACATAGGGGCTTGACTGACAAAGAAATACTATACCATGTGCTTTCATATTGGGGCATAAAAAATGAGGAAAAAATGCAATAATATATTGAGCATATAATAAGGGATAAAGCATTTTTATATGTTGTATAGAAATATGTGCATTATAAGGTATTGTTTATAGAATACATTTGCCACGCGAAGTAAAAAAACAAGCAAGCTAGAGAAATAAAGGTTCAGGAGTATTGTGGGAGTATTGAGAGTGAGAGGAAAAAGGAAAACACTATGGTAATATTAGGTCCATAGTAGCATAATATTCAAGCCTATGGCCCTAGTATTGATATGCAATTTATGGTCATGTTAAATTCTTCAACTAAAAGTGACATTCTCCTTTATCTTTAATTTTCATCCTTTTACTTAAATTTTTAACATTATCATGAAATGACTTGAGATGTTTGAGAGTGGTTCCAACCTCATTGGATTTCGTATGGAGAAAGTAGATTTTTAGATCTCACTCAAAATCTAGTAGACTTATTAGTTTTTTCGGGATTTCAGGATTGGGGGAATTGCAATGTTTCCATTTGATTTTGTAATGTACTAGGTATGGAAATTATTTTTAATCAATAACACCAAACCCTCTATATACCTTGATGGTAGTGAAATTAGCTGTCGAACTCCTCTATCATGACCCTACTAAAAATGTACCCATCACTTAAACAAAATCTTGACTTGACATGCTACGTTTTCTATCTTATGTTAATTCTTAGAGGGTGATATTAATGACAAAGATCCAAAGATAGGCAACAATTTTAATGATATGAGGGTATTTGTTGTAGCGTGATATTTTTGGATGCTAGATGCCAACCAGAGCTTATTTGTTGATGTATTTTCGGTTCAGGGATGGATTGCACTCAATGTTACTTTGGTTATGTGCACCCTTACATCCTATATAAATGAGAACTTGTAATTTGTGGACATGCGGTTGATGAAGATTGTAACTGCGAGATGAATGATGTTATATGCTTTAATCCATGGTTTTATGTTTTTTAATCACAAGTTGATCAGTGTACATGCTTTTTTTGACATATATGCATCAATATATATATATAATACAAAATTCACTCCCAAAATCATTCTCGAAATGGGAGATTTTGAAATTGTCATTCCCCACTCGTGCTTCCAATCCCACTCCCAAGAAGCCTTTCTCTAGAACATACATGCATCACATTACTAATACCTCTATGATATATGTCTAATGCATGTGTTAATATTTTTTACCTATTGCTCAGCTAGTAATCCAACCAATAATGGGGTAGTAGAGAAGACAATAGATATGGCACCATCATCCTTTCCTTACATCAGTGATGAACATGTTGAATGAAAGAGAAGGAGACAATGATAAAAATTATTGCTTGTGTAACAACCCATGATTGAATTTACATGTAAAAAGATATAATACCAAGGTCATTGGACATGTACTCTGAGCTAAATGTTGGGTAAAACATCCTAGTGGGTGCTCATTTGGTTTATTATGGCTAAGGGGAAATTTGCAAAGGCAATGAAAAAGGCTTTGAATATGAAAGAGGCATTAATTGACATTTTATTTATGAAAATAATGGAAATAGGAGAAAAGGAAGGTGAAATGTCATAGGTTGCATGTGAGCAGGAAATTGAAGGAAAAATAATGGAAATTGAAGAAAATAGAGGCCTCATTAATACATATGCTTGTGAGGATCAGCTCATGGATTTTGTTAATTTAACCTTCTGTCAATTTTAGATTGGAGCTCTCTCTCTATTATCTCTCTCTCTCTCATACTCTTGCACACTTAGAGCATTCAAAAAGGAAGGCAAAGGAAGGGAAAGAAAGAAAATGGGAAGTAAATATAAAGAAAGGAAGAGTTGGATAAAGCAGCTACGACATGATTACTTGTAGGTATCAAGTTGCATGTATGATTTACTTGCTAGTTTTTCATGATCTTACCCTTAGGTCTAGTGCATGTAAGAGTATATGCTAGTTGATTAGTGTGGTCATATGCATGTGTCAAATAGTCATGAATGATAGTAACTTGTTTTTATATGCACTGCAATCATATGTATGATGATTATGGTCATTGCAGCTAAGATCTTGATGTTATATGTATTGTGCTAGTCTGGATTGGCTTGTGCAAATGGTCATGGTCATGATATTCAGGAATGAGTTGATATATTTATGATATTGTGTCGTATTAATCTAGATTGATTTGAGTAGATGTGATAACATCCCCTGAGATACATTGAGGTATGAGTTAATTATGTCATCTATTTGGTTCTAACATGGTATGTTACATATTGTCTGAATGTTTGATTAATTGCATGATAGGAGTATGTGTCTATAAGATTGCATGAAGGAATGATATCATATTATTATAGTTGTACTAACACAATATGTTCTTAGACAACTGATATATACTTGAGTGTAAGTGGGTGATAATTGTAGTATTATGAATTATGACTATGAGTTGATTATGACATGGTTTTTAGTCTTTGTAAAGGTTGATTTCAAATTTATAGACATGATGTCTTGATCTTTGGAACATGTGACTGACATGTGTGAACATATGTAGGGAAACATGCTTAGTATCAGCATGACAAGGTAATAGTTGATTTTTTTATATGACTAATAACTGGGTGATGTGATAGTACATAATAAGACTCAATTGTAGCAAGGTAAAAGGTAAAAGAAAGAAATTGGGTGAGAATTACTTTGGCTATGTTTGGAAACCACGATTCCAAATCAATGAGTGATTTGCATGAATACAAAAATTCTTCTTAACCTTCATTTTGTTTGACATTATATGCATATGTGCTATATTCATGAACATGTATTTGGTAGGTGTCTTAGCTAGTTTCTAGTTGTAGCTGGATCCGTTAAGGGAATTGGATTCCCTCGAGAGATGGCATGGATGTGTTCTATTACAAGGTAGCATGTTTCACATAACAAGGTAATGTAACTAGTATATTGTTATGTTTAAATACACACTGACAATTGTGTGTTTATGGCAGTACAATGCAGGGAATTACATGGCAAAAGAGATTGCCATGTAATCTTGAAGAAGGATTGGGTTGAGCCTTCCCTTGGAAGCATTGGGAGCCCATGGGGATTGAGTCATGGTGTTTGTTGGGAATTTTGTTCTTTTTGTATTTTTTGATTTGTTTGTGCTTGATTTATAATTTTTTTTTATGTCTAGTGTATGGCCATACCACTTTTTTTGTGGTGTCATATTGCTATTGGTTTTTCCGTGGTTTTCTTCTGGTTTGTTTATTTTTCTTACTGTTTTGTGGAATCTATGATTAAAAACAAAAGTATCTTCCCTAGGACTGGTGGACTGACCTAAAACAACAGAAAGACAAAGAGACTAATGTTATCCTTAAAGAAAATAGATAACGGGATGAAGCTTACCTGGAATCTGTCATATTCTTCATGCCTTCCTTGGCTTGAATGCTCCAATCCTAGATCTGATCACTATTATTAGAACCTGCACAGTCAGATAACACAAGCCAATGGTCCACATAATCTATGCAGTATCATCTAATCACTTTATTCAATCGATCAACATGGTATTGAAATATATGAAACCATAACATCATATATAGGAAAACAAAGAACTCTTTGCAGTAATAGAAATGTAGTGGTTTACAGCCAAAAATATGTTTTGATCTTGTAGAAGAGCTAATCCAAGTTAACTTGTCAACTGGAGTGAGGGAGTGTTGGTCAATACGAAAGAAAATTTTCCTAAAGAAAGAGAGGGAAATTTGAAAAACTTTGGATATAGCTCTATCTTGGTCTCGTATTCCCTAGAACAGATTCCATTACTACAACCTCAACAGATTACACTTGATCCCATTGATCTGAGGGTACCATGGATGAGGAGGTGGATAGATCATATTTCATGACATACAATTTCTTCGACGATCAGTTTCTCACCAACCTTATTTGGGTGGCTGCACAGACAATTCATTATGGTCAATGATTATCTGTACAAAGGGATGGATTTTTGCAACAATCTTGAGCTCGTTCTTCCTGAGGGTGAGCGATGAGATGTTATAGGTAAGATATTTCATCTATTTGGTTCATGTTATGATATGTTACCTATAACATCTCATCGCTCACCCTCAGGAAGAACGAGCTCAAGGTTGTTGCAAAAATCCATCCCTTTGTACAGATAATCATTGACCATAATGAATTGTCTGTGCAGCCACCCAAATAAGGTTGGTGAGAAACTAATCGTCGAAGAAATTGTATGTCATGAAATATGATCTATCCACCTCCTCATCCATGGTACCCTCAGATCAATGGGCTCAAGTGTAATCTGTTGAGGTTGTAGTAAAGGAATCTGTTCTAGGGAATACGAGACCAAGATAGAGCTATATCCAAAGTTTTTCAAATTTCCCTCTCTTGCTTTAGGAAAATTTTCTTTCGTATTGACCAACACTCCCTCACTCCAGTTGACAAGTTAACTTGGATTAGCTCTTCTACAAGATCAAAACATATTTTTGGCTGTAAACCACTACATTTCTATTACTGCAAAGAGTTCTTTGTTTTCCTATATATGATGTTATGGTTTCATATATTTCAATACCATGTTGATCGATTGAATAAAGTGATTAGATGATACTGCATAGATTATGTGGACCATTGGCTTGTGTTATCTGACTGTGCAGGTTCTAATAATAGTGATCAGATCTAGGATTGGAGCATTCAAGCCAAGGAAGGAATGAAGAATATGACAGATTCCAGGTAAGCTTCATCCCG
>APFE031156193.1:0-36718 GCA_000404065.3 Pinus taeda
TAGATTATCACAATAATTTGCGGAAGTAACAAGAGAATAGTGTACAAGAAGAACTACACTTAGATTAATGTAAGCTAGAAAAAAAGATGCTATAAACACATATACTAGATAAATTTATTAGTTGGAACTTCTAGGTAAATACAAAGACAAAGTGTCTCACAATTCATGGAACTCGGCAAGTGACTCTTTCGAGGACCCCTTTACATTATATCATTTTTACATCATGTAAAATATCTGCTTAATACAAAATGGTTGTAACTAACAACTTTTCTAAAAAGTTTACGTCTGTCCAAGGTTGTAGAAACCAAAGGAAACCTCATGCTTATCAACTATTTATCCTTGTTCTATAGGGCACCTCTGAAAAACTACCAAATTAATGGGGAGAAAAGATCTTCTCCATAAATACTTTAATTTAAGAAAACAATGAAAATTTAAATTTTGGAGGATGCTCCTCCATCAATTAATAAGGTAAAAGATAGCTTGAATTAGTTCTCAGAAAAAAGTTGTGCCTCTAAAAAAAGGCAATCCTTATTGTGTTTGGAATTGTAGGAATTTACAGGGTAAGTTCCCCAGACAGAACACCAGAAGGACACCGCTCACAAACAGATCACAGATCAATACACCAGTATTTTGACGTGGTTAAAACCCTCAGAGAGGGAAACAGTCCACGGCCTGCGCCAACGTGGCTACTACAGGCAATTTATTAATAAAAGAATGAAAATTTACATAAGCTTCTCTCATTCACGGTTAACCTACAAATGACCCTCCATGCGCTTTAAATAGAATTCATGGACCAATCGGGTGTCAAGCCACGGATCAAGTGTCGGTAATACCGAGGAGAGAATGAACCGTCAGATCACTACATATCGTGACCGTCGGATTCTAAGTTACAAAATGTACAACGGTAAAGAAACACACTTTACCTAACTCTATACCTAACTCTATACTAGACCAAGTTGAACTTAACTATTCCTATGTGTCGGAATATCCTAACATCCCCCCTTAAGAACAACTTGGGATAGGATTGAAGGATTTACAAATATGACACAATAGGAGAAGGAAGGAGGCACTAGAGCCTATCCCCCCTTAGTGACAACTTCCTGAACTCCAAGCATATATCGAAGTTTGTGAACTTCGCCTCTATGAGAGCCTTTGTGAAGATGTCTGCAACCTGATCATCTGTTGAACAATATTGCACTTTAAGAACATGGTCATGAATGAGCTTTCTGATGAAGTGCATGTGAAGTTCAATGTGTTTGCTGCGCTGATGCTGAACTGGATCTTTGCAAAGCTGAATGGCACTTTGATTATCACACCAAAGTGTAGTCGGATGCTGCTGCTCAAAGCCAAACTCTGATAGGATCTGACGAAGCCACAAGGCTTCCTTACTAGCTCCCACGGCACCACGATACTCTGCTTCTGCTGACGAAAGAGAAATGGCAGCCTGTTTCTTACAAGCCCATGTAATAGGTCCTGAACCAAGAGTGAAGACATAACCGGCAGTAGACTTCCGATCGTCAGGGTCACCAGCCCAATCAGAATCAGTGAACCAACTAATAGAGGAGCTGCTTTGGCACTGTAATGAATCCCAAACTGTACTGTACCTCGAACATAACGAAGTATTCTTTTAGCTGCTTTCCAATGACTTTCACGGGGGTTTTGCATAAAACGAGCAACAAGGCAACAACAAAGGAAAGGTCAGGATGAGTATGGGTTAAATACAAGAGTTTTCCTACAAGTTGACGGTATAAGGTAGCATCAACTTCAGGAGAAGTACAAGAGACTGAAAGTTTGACTCCAGACTGAAAGGGAGAAGGAGCTGGCTTACAATCTTCCATGTGAAAATGACGAAGAATATCACAAGCATACTTGGACTGGGAAAGGGAAATACCCTCCTTGGATTGCAAGACTTGAAGACCGAGAAAATAGTGTAAGTGTCCTAAGTCTGTCATTTCAAATTTCTTTTTAAGGCTGGACTTCACATGGTTTATAAGGTTGGGATCACTACCAGTAAGAATAAGATCATCAACATAAAGAACAAGGATGATAAGAGAGTTGCCCACTTTCTTGGTGTAGACAGTATTGTCAGAATAACACCTAGAAAAGTCAGATTCTAAAAGAAAGCTATCCATTTTGGCATACCAAGCCCGAGGAGCTTGCTTGAGACCATAAAGAGATTTCTTAAGTCGACATACATGGTTGGAGTCTGTTTGGATGAAGCCAATGGGTTGTTCCATATAGATTTCTTCATGCAAGTCCCCATGCAAGAAGGCAGATTTAACATCCATCTGATGGACTTCCCATTTTAAAGAGGCAGAAAGGGAAAGAACAAGGCGGATAGAGTTCATTTTGGCAACAGGGGAGAAGGTTTCAGTGTAGTCAATGCCTTCAACCTGTGAAAAGCCCTTAGCAACAAGACGAGCTTTATGTTTATCAACTTTCCCATCTGGTCCATACTTGGTTCTGTAAACCCATTTACATCTAACAAGTTTGCGTCCCTTTGGTAGAGGAACAAGATCCCATGTATCATTTGCCAACAATGAATGATATTCTTCATTCATAGCTGCTTCCCAATGTGGATGGCCTGAAGCTTCTGCAAAAGTGTCAGGATCATGATTAACTGGAGCTTGAGCCAGTAAAGAAGAGGCTCTTTCAAACTGAGAACGTGTACGTCGCTGATCTGTAGGATCACCGGCAAGATCACCTGCCGCATCCTGAGTAGCACGGACCCATCTTGGAAGTTGAGGATCCTGAGAAGGTGGGGGAGGATTGTCATCCTCACTTTCATCATCTGAAGAAGAAATGTTTTCAAAAGTAGAAGAGATAGGAAGAGGTGGCACATGCGCCGGACTAGGCTCGCAGGCCGATTTATTTTCATCAAATTTTACATCTCTTCTAATGATAACATTTTTGGACTTAAATGGAATAAGTCTATAACCCTTTACATCTTCAGAATATCCAACAAAAGTACATTTCTCACTCTTAGGTTCTAAAGCTTTATGCTTTTCATCTGGAATATGGGCCCATGCTTCACTTCCAAAAAAACGAAAGTGACTTACATCTGGTTTAATGGAACTCCAAGCTTCTTCTGGAGTGATATTCTTTAGAACCTTAGTAGGAGTGCGATTTATTATATAATTTGCACAATTAATTGCTTCGGCCCAAAACTAAGACTGAGTCCTTTAGATTACAGCATACAATTAGCCATTTCCTTTAAGGTGCGATTTTTCCTTTCAGCTACACCATTTTGTTGTGGAGTGTATGGAACAGTATGTTGCATTTGAATTCCATTTTCGGTGCAAAAGTTGATGAATGTGTTTTTAACATATTCTCCCCCATTATCAGTTCTTAGCTTAAGAATTTGATGTCCAGATTGTTTTTCAACAAAGGCTTTGAAGGCCAAAAATGTGTTAAATACTCCGCTCTTGAGTTTTAAGAAGTATACCCAAGTGCGTCTGGAGAAATCATCAATGAAAGTTAAGAAATACTTGCAGCCAGAGAATGAAGCAACAGGAAGTGGACCACACAAATCACTGTGAACAAGCTGTAAAGGGGCTGAGGCGTGCCAAGAGGCACGTTTTTCAAAACTGTCCCGATGATGTTTTCCGAGTACACATCCGGAACAAACACCATCTCTGCAAGATACCATAGGAAGACCTGTCACCATATTTTCTTTACATAGATGCTGAAGGGAGCGATAGTTTAAGTGACCAAATCGCTCATGCCAAAGTTTGCTCACTTCATCATTATGAGCAACAAATACTGAGGGAAGATTTGATGACCCAAAGTTGTGAAACTTATACAACCTTGTGGAATCATCAGCAATACCAGTAGCTAGAATCTGTTTAGGATCTCTTAGATCCTTGATTACAACATCATGAGTTGAAAATTCAACAATTTTACCTTCACCTGAATGAGTTATCTGATATACAGATAGAAGGTTGCTGGATAAGGTTGGAACACATAATACATCATTAAACTGACCATTGTCTAGATGAACAGTTCCAGTCCATACAACATTAAGAGATCTATCATCACCAACATATATATTTTTGGTGTTACAATCATGTAAAGAAGAAAACATGGCTTTGTTTTTGGCCATGTGATAAGAGGCTCCAGAATCAGTGAGCCACTCATGAGAATGAGAAGAAGAAGATACATTTAATGCATAACCAGACTGAGATGATTGACAACGACATGCAGAAAGTGCCATTCCTGAAGATGAAGTTGAAGTTGAAATAGAAGAATGCTCCACATGGATGTTATGTTTCTTCATTGCGGCTTCCAAGGCTTCCATCTTCTTAAAGCATTTAGATTCTAAGTGGCCATCTCGATTACAAAAGTTACAATGTCTATCAGTCTTCTTCCATTTGTTTTTATTGGTCTTATCATTTTCCTGAAATGATCTTTCATTTTGAGACTGAGTTTGCTTAGGACCCTTGTTTGTTTTAGGACCATTCTTTTTAGGATATGACTTCTTAGGATTCTTTAAATTTGGTTGCTGCTGGGCGGCTAATGCTTTCTTGGAAGAGTTTCCAAGATTAAGAAGACGAAGGTGTAAGAGTTTTTCTTGTTCTCTTATTAAAGAATCACAAAAAGAGTCAAAGGAAGGGGCCTTGTAGTCTTTTCCTTGACAAATGAAAGCTTCCATTGTAGAATGGAAGGTGGAAACAAATACAGAGTAGGCTGGTCCCAACTTAGTAAGGATGGAATAAATAAGGTTACTATCTTCTTTCTTAACCTTAACACCTTCCAAGAGATATCTAAGGGCCTTGAATTTGGACAAGAAATCTTCAATGCAAGAAAAATTATTAGGATCCAATGTAAGCAACTCATTTTCAAGTTGATGGGCTCTAATTTCATTTTTAATCCCAAAAACTTTAGTGATTTGTTCCAATGCTTCATGAGGAGTATCAAGTTCTGCAATATGGAATCTAAGATCAGGAGAAATAGACATCCCTATCAAACCACGTGCCTGATCTTGTCTATTTTCCCATTTTGCAACCTTGTCTTCATCTTTTGGTTTCTTCTCTTGTCCCGTGGCTATTATGTAGAGACCTTTACTTCTAAGTAAATCTTCCATGTAGGATACCCATTGGAAGTAGTTAGTGCTGTCAAGAATGACTTGGCATGGAATTTCCATTTTTTAAAAAACTGAAGCTGAAGATGCTGAAAGTAAGTGTTCCAATGGATAGATCTCGAAAAATTAGGCTGTTTTTAAAAAAAACGGCTCTGAAAAAGGCTTCCGGATGAAGAAGTTATGGCTTTTTGAAAAAAAATTGTTGAAGTTGCCGGCAAAGTGCGCGAATGTGCGGGAATGAAAAAAAACGCCTCCACAAAATGGAGATTTGAACCCAAGACCTCTACTCTCTTAAAATAGCTTTGAACCAATTGATCTATACAAAAAATTTGAGAGAGAGAGAGAGAGAGAGAGGGGGGGGGGGTTTGGGTTGCGTGCTTGCCTTGAGAAACCTCTTTTTCCCTACAAAACACAAAACACAAAACCCAACATGAATATGCAAGAAAAAACGAACCTTATGGTTCGAAGTTAGTTTTACCAAAAAAACTATATATTTAAAAAAAAATGAACCTTGTGGCTCAAAGTTAGCTTTAGCCGAAAAACTAAATATTTTTCTCAATGTTTCTGATTTTCCGAGATCACACTAAGGTGCAGGGAAAAGAGCATACGCATGAGAAAAAATCCTTTCTTTCTGTTTCTGATTTGCCCAGATCGCACAGAGTCGCAGGGCAAAGAGCATACGCAGAAATGAAGGGTATAGATCCGGTTAAAAAAAAACTAAATAAACCGAAACCGAAATAAGCAGAGAGAAAATAACAGTAAACTGCAAATAAAGACTGTATACCTCCAGATCTTAAAAATGACGCAGATAGGGCTACCGGAAACCTTTTCGCGTGAAACGAAAGGGGTTCCTCACTGGAACAGATGCTCCAAACACAACAGAGCAGTCCTCTCGGCCCGAAAGCAGTCAGAAACAGTAGATCTAGGAAACGACAGCCGCATGCAGTTCTACCGGCTTCAGATTTGGATCACCAACGGACGCGGCCCTCAAATAGCTCTGATACCATGTAGGAATTTACAGGGTAAGTTCCTCAGACAGAACACCAGAAGGACACCGCTCACAAACAGATCACAGATCAATACACCAGTATTTTGACGTGGTTAAAACCCTCAGAGAGGGAAACAGTCCACGGCCTGCGCCAACGTGGCTACTACAGGCAATTTATTAATAAAAGAATGAAAATTTACATAAGCTTCTCTCATGCACGGTTAACCTACAAATGACCCTCCATGCGCTTTAAATAGAATTCATGGACCAATCGGGTGTCAAGCCACGGATCAAGTGTCGGTAATACCGAGGAGAGAATGAACCGTCGGATCACTACATATCGTGACCGTCGGATTGTAAGTTACAAAATGTACAACGGTAAAGAAACACACTTTACCTAACTCTATACCTAACTCTATACTAGACCAAGTTGAACTTAACTATTTCCTATGTGTCGGAATATCCTAACACCCAATCAAATATGCCCATAAACCAAGGGCTTCTAAGTCCCTAAAAGTGTTGCTTCATACCCTAAAGGAGCAAGGTCAGATGACTACATCATCTCCCAGAAGTTCTCCATGAAAAATTGCTCAGAACTAGTCAAATCCAGACCATACAAACTACTCAGTGCTAAGGGTACGATGCATCTCACCTACCACATGCAAAAAGTGCGATGCATGCTAAAAATCCCTTTTGTAGGGTGCGATGAGTGAGAACAGACAAATGGCAGAAGCAATTGGCTAGGTGGAAACCCAGAGAATCTTCTAGAAATTTCCCATTTGACACTTGCCTCTCTAAATTTTCCTAGGGATGAGTAAGAGATCATGAATCTCTAGGTGGAACCAAGAACTATCAGAGAGAGGACACTAACCAAAATCCCAGAAGCCGACTCACCCACCTGCAAAAATCTATATATGGATCCCTCATCCCAGAGATTCTAGGGCTGTAATCTTGTATTTTGTAAGGAAGTGCTATTGGTTTCTTTGTGGAACATCATAGCGTTGGGTGATCTAAGCTTTTCATGAGGTGAAGAGGGGCTTTCATGTTGGGAGGATGACGTTGGGTCAGATCAATGGTTTGTAATCCTCTCTTCTACTCTTTCTATCAATAAACCTATTTGAGTTTTCCTCCACATTCTTGTATGTCTGATTTGATATATGCATTTGTGTGGTTAATATATATCTGGTCCTATATTATTTATGATTGTAGACCTCTGTGCTTTGATCGTATTATGCTGCTTTGACTCTACAGGTTTTCTTTGAAGCGAGACAAGTGAGGAAGGGGCAGTAAATATCTGTCAAAGGGGAGAGGAAATAAGCAAGGAGCCAAGTGAAAGGCTGAGGTTGGTACTCTCTGCTTCTCTCTCATCTACTTCTCATTGGAAAACACAAGTAAATTTAGTTTGTTTGTTTCTAAGATAGCTACCCGTCTTAGTGGGACTCGCAGCTCTGAATGGACACTAGATTTCCCGATAACACAAAGATCACATTTCCATTGGAAATTATTGGATTGAATTATTTTCTTGTCTACATACACTCGGTTAGCTCATAGTTCATTATATCGTCCTCAATATAATGGTTAACTAAGATAGTCAACAAATGTTTGGAAGGATATCTTCGTTTCTTTGTATCTGATAAATAAGCACAATGGGTCAAGTGTTTGCCTCTCGGTCAATGATGGTATAACACTTCCTTCCAAACAACAACAAAATTCACCCCATTTATTGCACTTTATTGATATCATCCACTGTTCATCGCAACATATTTATGAGAAAATTCTAATGTTGAATTAGTGGAAGATCACATCGAGCATCAATAATAGGTTCTCCAACTCTTAAAGGATAACATCACTTTGGCACAAAATAGAATGAAACAACAGGTCGATCAACACCATAGCAAAAGACGTTTTTATGGGTATTTCTACTACTACAACCATACAAACAAATTCCCCTCAAGCAATCTAAGAAGGATAATAAATTATCACCAAAGTATTGTGGTTCATACAAGGTGTTGCAAAATATTGGCACCATGGCACACAAATTTGAGCTTCTTGCATCTTCCTGAGTGCACCCATTTTTTTATGTTTCATACTTGAAGAGGGTTATATGTGACAAGTTCCGAGTTCAAACAATATTTCCGGAACTTGATGAGCAAGGAAAAACCATATTGGAACCTGAAGCAGTCACACAAACAGGAACTCAGTAGCTAGGAAATCAATCAATTTCAAAGTATCCCATCAAGTGGAAGAAATTACCCACCGAAGATTACACATGGGAGGATCATAATTTTATAGAGAAGTGTTAAAAACTAATCATGCATTGAGGACAACACCTTTATGAAGGAGAGGGTCATGTTAGGTCCCTATAATACTAGTGATTCCCCCATTACTATTGTCATTGTCACCCCTTATTTTTTTGTTGTGGTCTAGTTGTCCCCACATTGTTATTATTGTGCCCCATAGAAGCCCACTATTGTTATTGTTGTACCCTCTATTATTATTGTTCTCTCAGATTTGATTATATTTTTCCCACATAGACTCCTATATTTAGAAAGGAGGTTTTGTCATTTGTATCTTGTAATATTATTCATTTGTGTAATGTCAAGGAGGTTTCCCATTTGAAGAGGATTACTTTGAAGTCGTTGATTTATCTTTTCTTGTATTTTGTGAGTTGGTTGCATAACAATTTTTATGAGATCTTTAGCTTCTAGGGTTTCACTTCTCTAAAGAGGTCATCGTGGAATTTTCACTATAACATTTTTTATAGGATGTTTCAAAAGTTAAAAACAAAACCCATGGGATTCAAAATATTAATGACCCTAAGGTCTGAATTTAAGAGCTTGCATCACTATATTTTTGGATATATGATCCAAGGAATTTAGGTTTTGTGCAGGATCATGAATGACATCCCAAATAGGTGACCTTGGGAAAATAATCATAACTTTATCTTTGTGTATCAAATTGAAATTAGGTAAGAATTAATTGAAAGAGGATAAACTATAGTTTTTTGTGCAGCATTTTGAGGTCTGAAGGTTGAGACCGTGACACGGAGCACTTCATAAAAGTTTGCTCTATTGAAAATGTGAATAATCAGGTCACCTTCGGGGATTGGGAATATCTCTTTCTTGGAGAATCCATTTTCGATCAGAGTGATGGCATCAAAAAGAGGACTCAATGGGCTGCCGCAGTTCACAATTTCAAACCTTGGAGATTCAAAATTTTAGAGATACATCAAATTCAATATCAAGCTCCTACAAATAAAACAATTGTGTGTAGTCTTTTTCAGAATTTTCATACGTCTTGTTTTAAAAATTAGTTTGAAGTGATTAAAAGAG
This sequence comes from Pinus taeda, assembly GCA_000404065.3. Lineage (NCBI taxonomy): Eukaryota > Viridiplantae > Streptophyta > Pinopsida > Pinales > Pinaceae > Pinus > Pinus taeda. The sequence continues at coordinate 9,401 of APFE031156193.1, forward strand.
AATAGTGAAAAAAGTTATCATTAGTTCATGCCCCAAAGAAAGAAAATAGAAACACCTAGTAGGAAACCGGAAGGCTCTACTATGACACATGAAGGAGAGGAGAAAGTGCAATAGGATTTTATCTTGTGATTCCAAAAAAGCTCCTCTATCCATGTCAACAAATTTTTTTCATGCCACAAGGTGTTGAATTTTTTCTCATGTTTTTTGCAAGTGAACCTTGCTGCCAATTATCAATTTTAGAGCAACATAGGATTTCAACTTATGGAAGGAGGAGGAGGAGTGATTCTTGTTGATGAGTTATGTATTCCAATTTAGAAATAAGTGTATTCTCTTATCATAATTCTCATACAACAAAAATCCAAACTTAAAATATTTTATGGTTCTACTATGGGATTTTTAGTGCAGGAATTTAGTAAAAATTTACATATTGTTTGTTTGTAAGAGGTGAGAGATCAATTACTTACCCCTTCCTTGCAACCTACTTCAAAATTATAGGGTTTTTTCGCCAAAAATGCTCAAGAGAGGGCCCATTGTTTCCTCTTGGGACAATTATGTAAAAGAGAGACTCTCTCTCGTAACACCTACTCTATCTCCTGTAGCAACTTTGTTTCTCTTGTAGAACCCATGCCTGATCCTCTAGCACTTATAAATAAATTGTATCTCCTATGTAGTACCCTAGGTAGCACCTAATAACATCTCACTCTTACTTTTGTACCTTGATGGCTTTCTCCAACTATTTCTTGGAAATGAGTAATTGTGCAAATGAATTTGAGCATTTTAATTTTATTCCCTTTTTTGCTAATGGCTTAGAGTGTTTTCAGTGACATGGCCTTTAGAAAAAATTTCTATTTTTATGTTGTCCCCACTCCTCATAACCATCACCCTTCTTAGTTTGACTTTTCCACATTGCATGAGTGAGGGAGTTAGCTACAATTAACTAGTTGAGGGTGGTCGAGACTCCTGACCTGTACTTAGCATATAAACCTCATCTCTAATTCTTTGACAACAAATTTCTAACCATAATACACTCAAGAGAAGAGGTGAAGAGTCTTTCATATTTGTACCTACCCGAGGGTTTCTATAGATGCATGAATGATGTTTCTCGGATTCATATCATGATGGATTGAAGGTGTTGATTGCCTTTGTTTTCTTATGTACAAGCCTTCATGGAATAATGATTCGTTAATTCATATTTTTTTTTTTGTGTGAAGGCTTCTTCCAAAATTTTAATATACTGGAGTAGGAGTGGATGGATTATTTGTTGGTACACCCCTTCTCAAGTTATGAATGGCTTCTTGATGTTCAAGGTAGCTCAATCTTCTTCTCTGTCGGTGAAAAAAATTGATGTTGAGTTTTGTTGTAACTGCACAGGTTGTTATAGGAGGAATCCTCTTCCTATAGCAGTCATTTAATTCATGTTAGAGACCTGATTATTAAATTTGGTATTGATGGAAAGTCATATGGGGTATAAGGACACAGTTAGAATCACCAAGTGTTTGTCTAGGTGGTTGAAAAGTTGATGAAAAATCTTCTTATAACTTTTTTCATGTAAGGCAGATTTGAGTTTGAAGATGAATCTTGGCTAGATAGAGAGGACGAGTGATGAAAGTGGTGTTGGGGGGCCTCTCTCAATCTTCCCTAAATAAGATATCACCTTTTCTTCTCTTTCTCCAATCATATCTGCCTCCTGTAGAAATTATGGTCCCTATTGTAACATTTGAGGAAAGCCTCGTGTAAAAGAATTGTTTTATCCATATCTCTCAAATGGTAGCCTCGATTGACTCAATTTTTTTTTAGAATGTTTCCATCATCCTTATGCACCTCCCCATAAAACCTCTTAGCCAATGGATGCACAAATATGGAAAAACATTAAACATGGTTCTAGGTGATGGGGGTTGATTTCTTGAAAAGTGGGCACTTGAATTTGTTTGAATTTCTTGAGCATGTTACCATCATCCATATGAATTTCCCAATGAAACATTGCCACCAATGGATGCAGGTTTTTCAACATATGATAAAAAATTTGCACTCTGTATTTTGGGCTCCTATAGAAAAATATAAACCTGATGTAGAACTTTAGGAAAATAAGGAAAATGTATGAGAAAGGATTGGGAATGATGGGTGGATGTTGGAAATGAATGAGGGTGATGGATTGACATGGACTTTGTCCTATTAGAGTATCTGAGTAAAGGAGGGGAAGTCCAAGTTTGACTTCCTTTGACTAGGTTGTTAATGAAGTGTTTCTTTTGTTGCTAAAGTGTTCTTGTTGCTTACAAAGGATGAAGAGCACCCATATTCATGAGAGAGAGAGAAATGGAACAATTTTTTTTCCCTTTTCATTTTTCATCTCTCTTTTTTTTCTAGGCCTACTAGCTCCCACGTTGGATTTTTCAACTAGTAGGTCTCCCTCATCACCTCAAAGGAGGTTTTCACCTAGGATATTTTCTTTTTCACTTTATTTTCTCTGTTTTCCAACTCATTGACCATTTCATGGATATTTTCAATCAATGAGTCAATATCATGCACCTCAAAGAAGGTTTTCACTTCCGATTTTTTTTCTTCCTTTATTTTTTTCCTCTTTTTCCTTTTTTCTTGTGTTCCTCTATCCTATCCTACTTGAAAAAAGAAGATATATTTCAAGTATAAGAATAATTCGAATGGAGTGAGGTGCATAACATGATGATAGGTAAACTCATGTGTCAGCTCGAAAAATATGCTTTCACATGTGCTTGAATGTGGGAGACAAAATGCTTTGAGTTTGACGATATAAAACACAATTTAGGAAGAGAGTGATGCTCCATCTTGTTGATTTTCCAGAACCAAAACTCAATACATCTTTGATAACTTTGGTTCGCTTGCTCACATGGATCATTCTTCATGTCTTATTCTACCATGACATTCAAATATTCCTCTTTCTGCAGATTATTCTTTTGAACACATGGAGGATTTCATGGTAAACATGAGTAACTTTCACAATCTCTCATTCTGATGTCTTCTTTTCATCAAGTGCAACCCATGATTCTTTTGTCTTCTCATTTGAATCTTCTTTTTTTAATGGTGTCCTCCAATGACACCAAAATAATATCTTTCTTGTAATACCCTACTTGAGCTAAGATGAATACCATTGAGATCAACAGGAGATGTTAGGAAGTGTTGTACCTCAACATTATAACTAGTTTGAGCTACTTCCTTGTGTGGGTTTGGAAATGGTGGTACAAGTAGTTGAGTGGGAGTCATCATTAAGATGGATGTCGTTGGAGTTGTGGTTGAGGTGGAGGTCGATGATAGGGAGAACATGGACTTGGGTATGGAGGACATTGATGATAATGTTGAGGATATTGTTGACTTATCCCATAAGGTCTTACCAACCTTGTTGCCAAGATTAGTCTTGGGGTTGAGATGGTTAAGTTTGCTAAGGGAAGGGTGTGTTCCAATTACTTTTAGATGGATGTGCATAAACTTCAAATTTGGAATTAGGTTCTTACATCATATTAGGTTTACTAGGCTGCCATGGTCCTCTTGGAGCTAGAAAACATAGCTTGCTTTGGTGATTGAATTGCTCCATTTCTTCCTGGTAAATTTCCTTCAAACTTGGTAATGATGGAAAATATTTAATAGCACGTGATTCTGCATGGAAAACACAAATATCAACATCTTAGTTTTCGTGATCTTGCAATCTTAACATTTCTAATTGTTTTCTTAGATTGCTAAGAATTTATGTTTTAAAGTCATCAAACAAATTTCCAAATTTAACTTGACTTATTGATGTTGATGCTGATTTACTTACTCTTTGCCTTCCTCTTAATAATTGTTTGCATGTTTCACAAATTTATTCAAATGATAATTGGTATACATCACCTCTACTCACAAGATCAAGGAAATCAATCCACTCATTCATAATTTTTCTAAGTAAGAGGGTTTTTAGGGTGTCGATCATACATGAGTAATTTTTACCTCTTAACATTATACGTGAACATATCTATTAGATCCTCAAGTTTATTATATTCTTTTTGATTTATTTGAAAGATTTATACTTTTCTAGAAATATCTTTTGCATATCATTCCATGATATTATTGAATTAGTCCCTCAACCCATGAACCATTTAGAAGATGTATCATTCAATGTTTCCTATAACAATATGAAATTTTGAGCGTTTACTAAGTAATTATAAGATTTACAAAGTATATCAAATTCAAAGACAAAGGTTTCTGGATCCTCTAACCTCATACCATAGAAGTTGGGAAGGAAAGATGGAGGGATGTTCTTCATATGAACATTGATATTAGTATCTTGAATGGGAAATCTAGAGGAGCCACTTAATTTTCATCATCTCCATTGATTCCTTCTATATTCTTTGTAACCTCACCTTTTCCTACCTACAAAAGTGGATGGGGATGTGGCTCTTACTGCACCACATGATCAAATGGAGAGGGGGTTGACATTGGACAAGTAATTTTTTTTTTTTTTGAACAATAATGCTAATGTTTTTGAAATGAAATATGCCTAATGGAAATATTTTTTGTTCTTCCAAAAAGTAGAAAAATTGACTGAACTAGGCAAGAAAACAATGCATACTTTGACACCTCCCAAGAAATGGTGCCAAAAGGTGATGGGCCTGACTATTGCAACAATGATGCTGCAACTTCCAAGGCTACCAATTTTAATTATCAGCATGAGGTTCATACAAACTTAATAGGTGTCAACACTATATGTGGAACATAAAATGTGTCCTTATTTCGTTGATCTCATGTAATGGAGTGAATTTCATGAAATCAAAGCCTAAAATAATTACAGGAATGGAAATGATAATTTGAAATCAAATTAATCCTAAGAAAGAAAAACAATTTGTAATTGAAATCTTAACAGCATGAATTCAAATAAATAAGCCTAATTTGTTATGCTATTTATTAGCTAATTCAAGTGGAATAAACTCAATGGAATCTCATTAATAAGTTCTAAAAAAAAAAAAAAATACAAATTTTTACTACAAAGGACTTTGAGAAATTCTAGATTTGTGAATTAGTAAATCCATCAAAGTAGCTCAATGATGAATAAAACTTTTAAAATTTATTCTAAGCATGAATCATGCTTTTTACTACTCACTTAAATCATTTAACCCAATCCTACAACAAAAGAAGCATCAATACAAAATGTATAAATAGGAAAAACAAGAATAAGATATGCATGTGAATAAGAAATAAAAAGAAGAATGAAAAATTGTAAAAAAATGGCTCTGAGGCTCTTGGGATTTCCAAACACAAGCATACATATATTCCTACGAAGGAGACCAAAATTTAGAAGCTAAAAAGGGCACCAAACTTTGTTGTTCGAATCAATCCAAGTACATCCCTGCTAAAAATGAAAGTGGAGCTGCAAAAACACAATTTTTCTCCACACGAAGACTAGGAAATACATGCCTTTAGAGGAAATTTTGAATTGGTACTTGTACAAAATTATGAGGAAGAATTCTCTTTGAAACAATGAACTTTTAGGAATCTCCATCAAAATGACTTGGATCACATTCATAAACTTTCTCAATTAGTGGAGCTCCAAAATTTGTGCAATAATTTCATAATATCATATTGATTTATTATCCAATATTAATCTTCTTGTAGTAGGGAGAAAGTCCCTAGATTATCTCTTCCTCCAAAATCTTCCAAATATTCTCACAATATTCTTCTAAAATAAATAATATTAGGCACAAATATACAATCATGTCTAAACCTTCCTAATGAACATCTTAAAGTTAAAAATATCTCATTTAATGCAAAAGTGGAGGCTTAACGTGCTCAAGGATATGGGCCTTAATTTATCTCTAATTCGGAGGCCCATCAAAAGATATGGAAAACAATATTTTTAGTGATGGAAACTTTTCTTGCCAATCTAGTGGTCATGATTTTGGGGTCATTGAAGAAGTTGATGATAATTGTTTTGCAGTTGATTCCTCAAGAGATGAGGAAGTTGTATTTTGAGTGTGCAAATGTGAAAATGAAGATCTTAAGAGACTAGTCATCCTTGAAGTAAAAAATAAATCTCAAACAAAATTAATTGAGATGCTCACCTCACAGAATAGAGATATGAAGTAATCTCTAGATTCTCGAGGTGAGAGAGCGTGATTAAAAAACAAAAATTCTAATCTAAAAACCAAGTTCGAGAAGGTGAGGAAGACTAAAGATGAAGCAAAAAAATTGGTTAAAGATCAAATCAACAGTTGCAAGAAACTTGAAGCAAAATTAGAAGAGAGAGGATTGAATTCAACATAAGAAAACAAATAAAACTTTGAGAAATCCGAAGCATAAACTTCAAGCAGAAATGAAGAAAATCATCATAAAAATCAAAAGTTGGAGAAGGTGACATGGAAGCATTAGAGAAATGTAAGGTATTTTAGTTGTGAGGAATTTCGACAAACTGCAACAAATTATATATGGAGAAAGACAATTTGTTCCCAATACATTAAGGAGTTGAATTCTCAAGAAACCCCATTAGTTCAAAATTTTCTTTATTGGGTATTGTTACAAGTGTAATGACTTCACGTATAAATATGTTGATTGTAGGGCTTATGGAAAAATAATAGAAATCATATGAGGAAAAGTTTGGAACCATTTCCTCAAATTTATTTGGCACATTAAATGTTTTACATACCATAATCTCAATCATAAAGGCCAAATACTACAAGTTTCCCTTCGCCCTCATGGAATCTAAATTGAAGAAAAAGAATCCTTGTGAAAGTACTTCAAGCATGCAAGTAAAATTAAAAAATATCTAGAAAAGAAAAGGGGAGCTAGAAGGAAAAAAATCATATTGTTAAGGAGCAACAAGTGGTCTTGTAAAGTAATTGAGAGTACCGTCAAGTGAGGGGGCAAGAAATGTAGAATTGAGGGGGAGCTCCTTCAATGACAATCTATGGTTGAATTATGTGCACAAGTGTTAGATATCTATGATTAGTCTACTAATAATAAGGTAGAAAAGGAAAGGAAAGGAAGAGTGCAAGTATACTTAAAGAATGAATTTACTTTACATATCATGGGAAGCAAAAGAATTATCACATGTTAGGTTGAGAAGGAATTCTATTTTGTGAAGTACTTTGATGCAGTGACGTGGAGGAAATCATTACTCAATAGAAGAGGTTATTAGTTGCTCAAATCGCACAAGAAGGATCAAAAGGTGGATGAAAATGGTAGTGAAAGTTCTACCAAAATGCTAAAAATAATCATGAGATCTTAGCATTAGAGGGCATTTCACCCAAAAAGTGACCATTAAATTTTCACATAATTCCATGTCATAATATGTAAATCAATCAAAATCCTTTAAATTTAAGAAGAGGTACATGTCTTAAATAATTTTAAATTGTTTAATTTTGGTATGTGTGAAATATTTTATTATTGATTTGGATATAGGTGAAATATTTTATTATTAATTTGGGTATTAGTAAAATCTTTTATTAATGTTATTTACCTACCTTACCCAATATCAAAGAAGTTATTAATGCAATGTTAATCTTAATTTTATTAAAAAATTATAAATTAAAAATGTGGGCCCATTTGACAGCCAAAAAGAAAATATGAATGAATGTAAATAGATCGTGATTTGTGAATGTAAATATCAAAGAAAGTAACAAACCATACGATACCTTTTTCACCTGCATCCTCGGCAATGAAATAAGTGGTTAACCTGTAGTGCAAGGTAAACATTAATAAAAAACAACCATTAATTCATACTTTTATTGTGAAATTATTTAATGGATATCAATGAGTTAAGGATTATATGTTACCATTGTAACTTGTCACCATCAGGATCGGTGATAACCTGAATGCGTGAAAATGTTAAGAGCTTAATAATATATGAATTTCAATTTGATAAAATATAAATGGAAAGATATTGATTAAAATTGAGTAACTTACCAAAGCTACTGATATAGGTTGCTACAAGGGTTCAAAGATCTTGTTTTAAATATGGGTAGGTGTGTGTTTAAGCTTATCAACAGTTACTTCTTCACCTAAGTCAATTTCCTTATCGCCTAATAATATCCTCAACTTCATTACTCGATTGAAATAGTCCACAACTTGTCCAGTAATCGCAGATTCAGCTAGTTTTTGTTTGACCAGCTCCTATCTTTTTTCCACTTCGGTGTTTGTCTAATAGAAAACAATTATTAAAACATGAAGAAATGTAACAGAAAACATTATTTTTAATAAATAATTAATATATTTATAAAACAATTAATATAATAATAAAAGGTAGTTATTAAATAGTTTAACAAAAAAATTGAAACATAGAACAATAAACTTTATAAGTTGAAATAAAATAAAATCTCTCAACCTAAGTAGATGGGCTGAAATATACAAGTAATAAAATGTTACTGAAGAGATCCTAGAGAAACTAGAAGATAGTAAAGTGTTATTGGTGAATTAAATAACACTTTAAAATGAGCCATCCCTCCATCGTCGCCTTCGTAACTTTCCTCGAGTACCACTGTGGTGGGAGAGGACACTCACCAGTGACTATTTCCATTGAATATGTGTACTCCCAAGATCCACAATAGAACTTCGCACTGATCTCCGGCCACTAAGAAGCTTGAGGAGAGTGGAAAGGGAATTCGACCTCCCTTCAGATAACTTAAGGTATTGACCTCTCAAATAGAAAAGGTGCTTTAATGAGGGGACTCCACCAATTGAACTAACAATGCGCTACTATGAATGCACTTAATTAACATAATGTCCCATTTATAGGAAAATAAGTCTCCTAAACTACTAATACAATACCATGAGTTAAATAAAACAATGTGTTCAATACAAGTGGTAAGCATGATTCACAACGAACTTTTAATTTATTTATTTTCATGCTTACAAGAAAAATACCATGGGTTGAATAAAATAAGGTGCTCAATACAAGTCCTAATAATAACTCATAACTAACTTTCAATTAATTTAGTTTTAGGTAGGGAGGAAGTGGTGGGGGTTTTCTTGAGAATGAGAAAATAATTAATTTGTTTAACATGTGTAGTCAAATATGTCAAAGAGGAAGACCCCTCTGTCTTTTACTCTATATGCTAAGAAAACCATATCCCTACGCATGTAAGGATCAAGGGTAAAAGGGATAAAACATTAAATACCCTACTAATTAACTTTTGAATTATGTACGACCATAGATCCATCTCAAATAAAGATAACACATAATTTTTTTTATGAACCAACATTTATGAAAGGACATTATTTAATTATGTTTTATACTTTGATTTTCGTATTTTCTAGAGAAATTGGCTAGAGAACAAAGGGTATAAGCTTTTAGAACCTAGATCTAGTTTCATGACCACCATGAGAAGCAAGATCAAGTGACCAAAATATATAAAAATCTTGAGAGAATGAAGGGTAAATTGATGAACCTAGATCTAGGTTTGAAAAGCTTCTACCCTTTGTTCTCTATGTGATTTCTCTGTGAACATTATATGATGAATCATAGAAGCATAAAATATGTTTTATATTTACTTATTTATTTATATTTACTTTTTATTTTTATTTTCCCCTACATTAATTTTTTTTAGCTTTGATGAAAGACTTACATGGTTACACATCATAGGAGCTCTAGACCCTATGTGGTAAAAAAAAATAGTGCCCCATGTTTTAAAAGGAAGAAAGAGAAAGTGAACCCAATATAGATTCTTATGGAAACTTGATGACTATAGACTAAGCCAAATAACCAAATAACCAAGAGATCCTCTTCTAGAAGCAAAAGTAGCCACTGAGTGAAATGAAGAGAGAGAAAATGGAGAAAATTAATATACCCCATAATTGACCCCTTCCTTATGTGAAAAACCTTTTGCCATAAGCCTAGATTTGTGTTTGTCAAGTGAGCCATCGGATTTATACTTGTTCTTATAGACCCACTTGCAGTCAATTGGTTTGGTTCCTAATGGAGGATCAACTAGCTTCCAAGTGCCATTCTTTATGAGGGCATCATACTCCTTTTGCATTGCTTCTTTCGATTCATCATGAGAAGTAGCTTCTTTAAAGGAAGTTGGTTCAAAATCTATAGACTAATTCAATTCACAATGATAAGAAACATCCATATCAACAAGTGAATTAGTGTCATCTACTTCACCTCCATTTTTCTGGTTCGAATTTCTAGTTCTTATCGTTTCAACCTCATCAGGATGATCACTTTCAAGTGTCTTTATTAGCCACTTTATGTTATGAAACCAGCTCACAAAAAGATAGAAAGGATAGATCAACGCCTTAGAATTCAGCCTCTTTGAGGGGGAAACCTCCTTTACATTACACAAATGAATGATTCTTTGATGATTCAAATGATACAACTTCCTTTGTATATATAGGAGTCTAAGGAGTCACAATATAACCCAACCGACCTAACAATAATAATATAAAGGCACAAAAATAACAATAGAGGGGTTCTATGGGGCACAGTAATAATAATATGGGGACAATAGGGGCACAACAATATGAATTAGGGATACAAATACAATAGTAATGGGGTAATCACTAGTATTATAGGGACCTAACATGCCCCTCTCCTTCAAAAAAGGTGTTTTCCTCAATGCTTGAGTAGTTTTGGATGCTTCTGGATAAAATTCTCATCCTCCCATGTGGAATCTTCACTAGATAAGTTCTTCCACTTGATGAGATACTCTAAAATTGATCGATTTCGTAGTTGTCGAGTTCTTGCTTCTGTGACTGCTTCCGGTTGCAATATAATTTTTCCTTCCTCATCAAGTTCTGCCAATAATTTTTGAACTAGGATCTTGTCACCTATAACCTTCTTTAAACATGAAACATGGAAAACTAGGTGCACTTGAGAAGCTACAGGAAGCTCCAATTTGTATGCCATAGTACCAATCTTTTGCAACACCTTGTACGGACCATAATACTTTGGTGATAGTTTATTATCCTTCTTAGCTTGCTTGAGGGACATTTGCTTATATGGTTGTAGCAGTAGGAATACCCAATCACCTACATCAAAACTTCTTTCACTGCGATGTTAATCTGCTTGTTGTTTCATTCTATTATGCGCCAACATGAGGTTATCCTTTAAGAGTTGGAGGACTTGTTGTTGATGCTTGATGTGATGTTCCACTACTTGAACCTTAGAATTTTCTCTTAAATATGATGTGATGGATGGTGGCTGATATCCATAAAGTTCCATAAATGGGGTCAATTCGGTTGCTGTATGGAAGGAAGTGTTATACCACCATTCAGCCAAATGCAACCATTTGAACCATTGTGTTTGTTTATTAGATACAAAGCAATAAAGATATCCTTCCAAAAATTTGTTTAATATCTCATTTTCCCCATCAAAATGAGGATGATAAGATGAGCTATGAGCTAACTGAGTACTGAGACAAGAAAATAAATTCGTCCAAAAAATTCCAGTGAAAATGGGATCTCTATCACTTACAATAATCTTTGGGTGTCCATGTAGCTTTTGAATTGTTTCCATGGATGTGATAATGCACAAAAGTGTGCATACTTGGTAAGTCTATCAATTACCACCATGATGACACTCTTTCTTTCCGACTTGAGTAAACTTGTGATAAAATCCAATGAAATCTCCTCCCAACATTGGCGTGGAATGGATAAAGGTTGTAATAGACCCGGGGTCTTAATTGTTTCAACTTTATTTTGTTGGAAAACCAAACATTCCACCACAAACTTTTGAATATCTAATTTAAGTCCATCCCAAAAAATTCCTTCTTAACCCTGTGGTGAGTTTTTAAAAATCCTAAGTGCCCTCGTAAGGGAGAAGTGTGCAATTCCATTAGAATATTTTGTTTGAGTTGGGAATTCTTACAGAGGTATAAGTGATCTTTGTACCATAATGAATCATTTTGCCAGCTAAATGTATTAGATGTACTGGAATCTTGTTGTAAGTTTTGAATAAGTGTCCACACTTCTTCATCATTCTTCCATTCCTCCCTTTCTTCATTTATAAAATTTGGTTGGATAATATAAATGGCACACAACAATGGTTCCACGTCCTCATCCTTTCTTGAGAGTGCATCTGCCACCACATTTTGCTTCCCTTTTTTGTAGATGGTTTCAAAGTCATAACCCAACATCTTTGTGACCCACTTTTGTTGCTCTTCAGAGGATAATATTTGTTCTAAAAAGTATTTAAGGATATCATCCTCCGTTTTTACCTTGAAGTGTCTTCCCATAAGGCAGGGTCACCATTTCTTAAGTGCATGTAGTATTGCCAACATTTCCTTCTCATAAATAGCTTTGTGTAAAATCTTTCCTTTGATTGGATGACTTTCAAAAGGAATGGGTCTTTCATCTTGCATTAAAACAACACCAATTCCATTTCCTGAAGCATCACATTCCACAATAAAGGTTTTTGTGAAGTCTGATGTAGCTAAGACCCGTGCTTGGCACATTGCCTCTTTAAGATGTTCGAAGGCCTTGGTTTCTTCTCGAGTCCATGAAATGCATCTTTCTTCAGTAATATTGCTAGAGGTGCCACTATTCTCCCATAATTCTTAACAAACTTGCGATAATACCCTGTCAACCCGAGAAATCCTCGCAGATGCTTTATGGATGTGGGGATTTTCCATTCCTTAATGGCTTTAATTTTGCTAGGGTCTACCTTAACTCCTTCATGAGATACAATATGACCCAGATATTCCACCTCTTGTACTCCAAAGAAACATTTGGATCTTTTTGCATATAATTGTTTCTCCTCCAATAGTTGTAGCACCCTGTCAACATGTTCAACATGAGCCTTCCAAGACTTGTTGTAGATTAGTATATCATCAAACTATGCTAACACAAATTTTCTAAGGAAGGGTTTGAAAATGGAATTCATCAAACCTTGAAATGTAGAAGGTGCACTCGTAAGGCAAAAAGGCATGAAAAAAAATTCATAATGACCCTCGTGAGTTCTAAATGTTGTTTTCAGAATGTCTTTAGTCTTCATTCTGATTTGATGATATCCTGAATGAGGATCCAACTTGGTGAAGTAAATTGATCCATGCGATTCATCCAGTAATTCATCAATGACAGGAATGGGAAACTTATCTTTAATAATAAGCTTGTTGAGCTCCCTATAATCTGGAAACATGCACCATGATCCATCCTTCTTGTGAACCAATACTACTGGAGCAGAGAAAGAACTTTAACTAGGTTGAATTATACTCGCCTCTAGCATTTCTACAACCAAATGTTCAATTTCGCTCCTTTGGGCATAGGGATATCTATACGACCTGATGTTTGGAGGAACACTTCCTCGAATAAGATGAATAGCATGATCGTGATCACGAATAGGTGGGAGACCTTTGGGAGTCTCAAATACCATGGAATGATTGTCCAAGACTTTTTGGAGATCTAGAGAAATAGATGATTTCGATGTGCAAACATCTAACAAACATAATTTTGCAATTACACCTCTTTGTTCCTTTTTTAGAAGCTTTTTTCATACTGTTAGAGCTGATTATCTTTCCCGGTTTCCTTGCAATACCCCTTAATTCAAATTCCTTTCCCTACACAGAAAATTTCATGAAAAGTTCTTGAAAATTAAAAGCTATTGTAGCCATTAGACTCCTAGTACAACATCAGCACCTCCCACTCGAATGGAAAGCATTCGGCTATTCAATACATATTCTCCCATCGATAGCTTGATATTATGGCACTTTCCAGAGAAATTTATTATTCCCCCATTTGCAACCGTCACTTGACAATCTGGTGCTGGATATAGGAAGCAATTCAATTCTTTTGCTACCTTACAATGAACAAAATTGTGGGTACTTCCTGAATCAATCAACACTATTACCTTTTTCTTTTTGATTTGTCCTTCTATCTTGATGGTTTGAGGAGTGGTAATTCCAACCAATGCATTACAAGATATTGTGCGATTCATTTATTCTTTATCTAGGCTTTGTTCCTGGAGTATATCCTCTTCTTTTGACCTTTCCTGCTCCTTTTCTTCTTCCTCTTCACATTCTATGTAGAATAATTTCTTCTCAACGCACTTATGACCTTTAGTGTATTTTCTATCACAACTGTAATAAAGCCCTTTTGCTCTTTTTTCTTCCAATTGTTGTGGTGTCAACCTTATAAGTTGGGAAGACTAGGGGCAACAACACTTCCATCTTTATAGTTGTGAGTGGTATGCTTCCTGGTTGCCATAATTTTGCTTTCCATTTTTCTTGCTAACCTGAATGCATCCTCTAATGAATTAGGTTCCCAAAGGCAAACATCATGTTGGATATTATCCTTTAAAGTTCCTATCAATACGTCAATCCTATGCTCCTCTGGATTTTTTACCCTTATGTTTAATTTTTGGAACTCCTCAATGTTCTCCATTATTGAACCCTTTTGTTTGAGACTTATCAATTGTTTAAAAAAAGTGTTGCTTTTTGTATCCTCATAATGTGCTGTCAATTATTTTGTAAAAATTACCCAAGTGATAATTTGTTTACGAGAGAAAAGCCATTGATACCATACAAACTAATTTGGTTCCAAATATAAAGTTGCAATATGTACCTTTTGTGTGTTTTGCACATTACTGAGATCGAAAAATTGCTCCATCCGTAATATCCATGTTGTGGGAACCTTGCCATAAAACCTCCTCATATGAATTTTTGGAATATGGTGGGTCTTTGATCCAACATTATAGTCTATGAAATCATGATTAACATTTCTTTTGTTTGCATAATGAGTTTCCTTTACTACCCTTTCACCATTAGTAAGTATTTCTTCTAGAAAATTTGTCAAATCTGTCTTCAAATATGCCATGCTAGTATTCAAATAGGTCTTCAAATCTATCTTCAAATCATCCATCTTAGCTTCCAGGCCCTTTATCTTAGATTCCAGGCCATTTATCTTAGCCTCTATTATCTTTTATGAGAGTGACATTTGTTGCACTTGGTCTTGTAATTTTGATATATCATGTAGCATTTCTTCCTCTTCTTCATGAGTCATGCTAGAGCTTTCAAGTTGCTTACTAGGTGTTTGAATTTTCTTTCCTCAAGGCACCAGTTACCGACAATAATGCTCTACTATGCCCTTTGAATTTCTTCAAAATAATTTTTCAAACCAAGCTTAAGCAAAAATTTAAAAATATATACACACCTTTTTTCACTTTGTAGGAGCTTGATATTGCCTTTGATGTATCTATGTAATTTCAGATCATCCAGATCTAAAATTGTGATTTCAAGTAGCCCTTTGTGTCCTCTTTCCAATGCCACTAGTCTGATCCAAATTGGATTCTCCAAGGAAGAGTTATGCCAAATCTCCCACAATGACTTGATTATAGACTAGTTCAGTAGAGTGAACTTGTATGACGTGCCATGTGTCCCTGTTTCGACCTTTGGCTCTAAAAAATATATACAGGAAACTACGTTATGTCCTCTTTATGTACCTTCTGATGAAATTTCAATCCGATGCTCAGAGAGAAGGTTATGATGATTTTCCCCAGGTCACCTATTTGGAATGTAATTCAAGAGTCTACAAAAAGACCAACTTCCTCAGATCATATCTCTGCAAATATATCGTAAAAAGCTTTGAAATTTGGACCCAAGGTTTAGTGCGATTTCGTCTGAAATGGGTTTTTTCTCACTTCTGAAATGTCGTAGAAGAAAATTTATAGCGAAAATCCCACGATTACCTATCTGGAGCAGCGAAACCCTAGAATCCAAAGCTCTCATACCAAATGTTGTGAAACCAACTCACAAAAAGATAGAAATGATAGATCAATGCCTTAGAATTCAACCTCTTCAAGGGGGAAACCTCCTTTACATTACACAAATGAATGATTCTTTGATGATTCAAATGAAAAAACCTCCTTTCTATATATAGCAGTCTAAGGAGTCATAATATAACCCAGTCGACCTAACAATAATAATATAAAGGCACAAAAATAACAATAGGAGGGTTCTATGGGTCACAGTAATAACAATATGGGGATAATAGGGGCACAACAATATTAATAAGGGATACAAATACAATAGTAATGGGGTGATCACTAGTATTATAGGGACCTAACACTTTGGAGGACCTTTCTCATATGGTCTAGGCTTCTCCGTTGATTGAGTTGGGACTGAATCAAGATTGAGTCTCCCAATTCTATCAATCATATCACTTAAAGCATCATCCGTTGTTGGAGTTTCACGTGGGGGAGAGAGTGCTTCAGAAGAAGATTCCACATGTTGTTCTAGTATAGGATTCCCCCCTTCAAGCTATGGAATCTGATTATCAAATTCTTGAAATGATTTTGCATTTTTGAATCTATCCAAGCGATCAAGTTGTCGCTCAACAACATTGTTAGTTTTGGATGATTCAAGAAAAATTACATCTCTAGATACAACAAACGTTTTATTGACTTCATCAAAAAGATGGTATTCTTTGGAGGTGTTTGAATATCCAAGGAAGATACACTTACGACTTCTTGAACCAAGTTTATTTCTATGTACCTTTCGTATCAAGGCATAATAGGTGGAACTAAAGACCCTAAGATGCTTTACAAAAGGAATGTGCCCATACCACATTTCATAGGGTGTCTTGTTTCTGATAGCATTAGATGGACATATATTCTTTATATATGTAGCACATAGAAGAACATCAGCCCAAAACATTATTTTTAAGTTTTGAAGAAGAGCACGGAGTGTACCATATTTAAGATTGTCCTATTCATTCTTTCAACTACACCATTTTGTTGGGGATTATAAAGCTCAGTTGTTTGATGTTTGATCCCATGAAAGATAGTTTTCAAATTCATTTGATGTGTATTCTTTTCTATTATCAGTGCGAATAGACCCAATATGAGATTTTGCATCATTTCCAATCCTTTTATGAAAGTTCTTGAATGTTTGAAAAGCATCAGATTTGTTCTTCAATAAATAAACCCAACACATTCTCATGTAGTCATCAATAAGTGTCATCATATATTTATTTCCATTTGCAGAAGGAACACGTATTGGACCACATAAATATAAAATAATGAGTTCAAGATTTCTATGTGCTCTTGAATGTGGATCATGAAAAGACTGTTTTCTATGCTTTCCTAGAATGCAAGCATCACATTGCTTAAATTTCCCAGGAATTGTAGGCAAACCAACAACACCATTTTTCTTCAACAAGAGGAGGTTGTCATAGTTGAAATGTCCAAATCTAGCATGCCATAATAAACTTGATGGAAGTGTACCCTCTTCATAATGAGAAACATTGTGCACGAGCAGAGGTACCTTGCAGCTTGAGAAGCCTTTCTTATTCTATTCACCTCATGGCAAGTGAGTGGTCAGATGCTTTTCACACCTCAAGCTTGCCATCAAACATATGAATGGAGTGACCTTGCTGGTAGATGTGGACCAAGGACAACAAGTTTCTCTTCAGCTGTGGGAGACATAGAACATGATGTAGAAGAAAGTCTAGAAGACCAAGTAATTTGAGCCTAATTGTGCCAAGCCTTGATGGCTTGATTTTGACTGGTCTACAAAGTATACTGCTCCATCAACATTGTTAGTAAATACTTCAAAAAAATATTTTCTACGAGTCATGTGGAAAGGTGCTCCTGAATCAAGAAAACAATTATTTTTCCAAGAACCAAGTGAAGCATTAAATAAGTCTTCATTTACTCCGATATTACATTGTGCCACAACATAATGAGTGGATTTAGGTGCTTTACCTTTTTTCTGTGTCATTAATTTTACCTTTTTGTTGGTTTCTTTGTTGCTCAATTTTGTCCCATGGTAACTTACATGTAGAGGCATCATGTGATCCATTTCTTTTGCAGCATATGAAATGCAACTCTAACTTTTCTCCTTGAGAGTGTCTAGCCCCCCTGCCCGTGAAATAACTTCCTCTTCCTCTTCAGCCACCTCTTCCTCTCAAAAAATCTTGAGCAGGATTCTTTTCTTTATGAGCAAGGCACATAGCCTCTTCAGAAGATTTAGAGGTTTTCTTCTTTCCAACAACTTTCTCTCTTTCAACAAATGTTTCCACAAGAGAGTCAAAGGTGATATCTTTGAGATTTACATTTGCTTGCAATGATTCAAGATAACTGGAGTAAGTAGGATAAAGTGCCTTGAGAAAACTGATAAGAGGAATATCCAATTCAACCTTAGTGGCTTTGATATCATCCATTATAGATTTTACCTCGGATGCAAGAGCAAGAGAATCATTATTTTGCAATTCAACAGTGAAGAGATTAATCATGAGTTGAACAACTTCAAGTGTAGAATATGAATCATAGAGTTCTTTCAACTTTTGCAAGGCTTCAAAAGCAGTTGAAAATGGCGAAATATGGAAACTCACCTCTTCACTTATAGATGTTTCAATTAATGCATAAGCTTTGCCATTCTTACTTTCCCAAATGGCAAACTCTTTGTCTGATGTAGGTTGTTCTGGCTCTTTGTCTTTGTCTCCAATACACACTCCTTTCTAGAACTCGTTGAAAATGAGGGTGTGTTTTATCATGCAGGACCACTCAGGATAGTTATCCTTGCTAGTAATAACTATTCCCACAATAGATATGATTGAATGCATACTGTAAAAAAAAACTTATGCTCACAAAAAAAACTGTGTACTATAAAATCTGTGTAATATTTTTAAAAAAATACTTCTGCTGGAAAAATGTGCTTTTGATGTAAAAAAATCATAGGTCAAGTTCTTGTGCACTCTATCATCAAAATATAAATAATATTTTATATCCTAACCAATACATTAATCGATTTTTTTTTTTTTTTACAAGAGCTCAACCCATATGATTATTGCAGCAGCATTCGACATTCTCCAAAAACACACACAACCAGTGAGGTAGTGTGGGAAAACAGTATGGATACAGGTGGAGAGGCAGTGTGCATGTATTAAAATGATGTATTAAAAAATCCACAAACCACAATTCATACACTTGTTCAGATACCTCCTGTGCATTTATGTATATAAAACACTACTTTTTTTTTGAAGAAAACCTTTAAATATATTTCAGTGTTATATATATCAAAACAATGGCTTTATATATACCAAAAATATTGTGGTACCAGCATGTGAAAAATGGAGGAACTGCACCATTATTAATATCATGCAATATATATATGTATTGTATTCCAAAATACTCATTGCACACATGGCCTTAGTCTCATACACGGTCTTCAAAACGGGAGCACACGGTCTTGGTGGAGGGAGTATTGTATTAAGAGTAGTGTATATTAAAACAACAGTCTTAAATATGAAAAATTTCGTATTACTATTATGGAGGTATCAGTGGATTACTAGCATGGAGGTATCAGCAGTATTGTGGATTATTGATATGTTCAATCAACACAATATTTAGTGGATCCTGACAACTAAACCAACCCCAAAATGCTACTATACAAGATCTCAACCAGTATTCCTCCACCGTATTCCTCCACCATCTTCAATGCCACTTTCATACTATGTTAGGCTGCTTAGAACGGAGCAGTGTGCAACCATGGTTCGAACCCCACGTGGCCCTGAAATGTTGGGCTTTAAGAATGAATAGATGGATGGAAAAATATTTTATGGTTATGCTATAGGATGTTTAGTGTAGGAATTTAGCAAAACATCGCATATTTTTGGTTTGTAAGAGGTGAGAGATAAAGTAGTTCCCCCTTACCTGTAGCATCCTTCAAAATTATAGGGTTTTGATGCCAACAATGCTAAAGATAGGGCCCATTTTTTCCTCTTGGGACAACCCTGTAAAACATAGACTATCTCCTTTAACACCTACTCTATGCGTCGCAACACCTTTGTTTCTCTTGTACCACCCATGCGTGATCTTATAACACCTAGAAATAAAGTGTATCTCTTCTCTAGTACCCTAGGCATCCCCTCATAGCATCTAGCTCTTACTTTTTTACCTTCATGGCTTTCTCCAAATGTTTCTTGGGAATGAGTAATTGTGCAAATGAATTTGAGCATATTATTTTTATTCCCTATTGCGGTAATCACTTAGAGTGTTTTCAGTGACTTGGCCTTTGCATAAATTTGCTATTTTTACCATTGTCCCCACTCCTCATAACCATCACCCTTATTAATTTGACTTTTCCACATTTCATGAGTGAGGGAGTTAGCTGCAATTAACTAGTTAAGGACGGTCGAGACTCGTGACCTATACCTAGCATATAAAATCTCATCTCTCATGCATTGACAACAAATTTATAACCATAATACACTCAAGAGAAGATTCGAAGAGTATTTCATATGTGTACCTACCTAATGATTTCTAGATACGCATGCATGATGTTGCTCAGATTCATATCATGATGGATTGAAAATGTTGATTGCCTTTGTTTTCTTATGTACAAGTCTTCATAGAAAGATGATTCTTTGAATGATAAAGTTTTTATGTGTGAAGGATTGTTCCAAACTTTTAGTACACCAGAGTAAGAGTGGATGGATTATCATTTGGTGTGCCATCCTCACTTTATAAATGGCTTCATGACGTTCAAGGTGGCTCACTCTTCTACTCTATAGGTGAAAAATTTTGATGTTCATTTATGTTGTAACTGTACAATTTTTTATAGGAGGAATCCTATTCTAGTAGAAGTCATTTAATTTGTGTTAGAGACCTCATTACTAAATGTGGTATTGAGGGAAAGTCATAGGAGGTATAAGGACATGGTTAAAATCATCAATAGATGGTTTAGGCAGTGGAAACGTTGATGACAAAGCATTTTCTGATATTTTTCATGTAAGGTAGAGTGGAATTTGAATATGAATCTTGGTTAGATGGAGTGGATGAGTGATGAAAGTGGTCTTGAGGGGACTCTCAACCTTCCCTAAATATGATATGACTTTTTTCCTCTTTCTCCAATGAGATTTGCTTTCTGTAACAATTATGGGCCCTCTTTTAACATTTGAGGAAAGCCTCATGTAAAATAATTGTTTTATCTATATCTTTAAAATGGTAGCCTCAATTGACCTGAAATTTTTTGAGAATGTTCCCATCATCCTTACGCACCTCCCCATAAAGCCTCTTTTCCAATGGATGCAAAAATATAAAAAAAACATTAAACATGGTTCTAGGTGATGGAGTTTGATTTCTTGAAAAGTGTGCATTTGAATTTATTTAAATTTCTTGAGCATGTTACCACCATCCATATGAATTTCCCCATGAAACATCAAGACCAATGGATGCACGTTTTTTAAGATATGATAGAAAAAATTGCTCTCTGTATTTTGGCCTCTTGTAGCAAAATATAAAACTCGAGTAGAATTTTAGGAGATTGAGAAAAATGCATGAGAAAGGATTTGGAATGATGGATGGATGTTGGAAATTTATGAGGGTGATGGATTGACATGGACTTGGTCCTATTGGAGCATTTAAGAAAAGGAGGGGAAATTCCATGTTTGACTTCCTTTGACTACGTTGTTGATCAATTTTTTCATTTGGTGCTAAATTTTTATTGTTGCTTGCAAAAGATGAAGAGCACACGCATTAATCAGAGAGATATAAATGGAACGAATATTTTTTTCCACTTTTCATTTTTCGTTTCTTTCTTCTTTTTTTTCTAGGCCTACTTGCTCCCTCAATGAGGTTTTCAACTAGTAGATCTCGCTCGGTGCCTCAAAGGAGGTTTTGACCTAAGATATTTTCTTTTTCACTTTCTTCTCTCTCTTTTCCAACCCATTTACCATCTCATGGAGATTTTCAATCAATGAGCCAATCTCCTGTGCCTCAAAGAAGGTTTTCACTTGAGATTTTATTTTCTTATTTTATTTTATTTTCCTCTTTTTCCTTTTTTTCTTATATTCCTCTATCCCACCCTACTTGAAAAAACGAAAGTACCTTTCAAGTATATGAATACTTACAATGGAGTGAGGTGCATAAAAATATGATATGTAAACTCCTGTGTAAGATCGAAATATGTGCTTTCACATGTACTTGAATGTGAGAGACAAATTTTTTTGACTTTGACGATATAAAACACAATTTAGGAAGAGAGTGATGCTCCATCTTGTTGATTTTTTGGAACCAAACCTCAATACAACTTTGATGCCTTTGTTTCGCTTGCTCATATGGATCATTCTTTGTGTCTTCTTCTACCATGACATTCAAATCTTCCTCTTTTTGCAGATTATTCTCTTGAATATATGGAAGATTTGATAGTAAACATGAGGAAATTTCTCAATATTTGATTCTAATGACTTCTCTTCATCAAGTTCAACCCATGATTATTTGGTCTTCTCATTTGAATCTTATTTCTTTTAATTTTGTTCTTCAATGACACCAAAATAATATCTTTTTTGTAATACTCTTCTTCAACTAAGATGAATACCATTGAGATCAATAGGAGATGTTAGGAAGTGTTGTAGCTCAACATTATAACTGAGTTGAGCTACTTCCTTGTGTGGGTTTAGAAATGGTGGTATAGGTAGTTGAGTGGGAGTCGATATTTGAGATAGATGTGGTTGGAGTTGTGGTTATGGTGGAGGTGGATGGTAGAGGTAACATGAAGTTGGGTATGGATGATATTGATGATAATATTGAGGATATTGTGAATTTATACCATGACTTCCTTACCAACCTTGTTTCTAAGATTACGTTTTGGGTTGAGATGGTCAATATTGCTAAGGAAAGGGTGTTTTCCAATTATTTTTAGATGGATGTGCATAACCTTGAAATTTTGAATTAGGTTTTTGCATCATACTTGGTTGACTAGGCTACCATGGTCCTCTTGGAGCTACATAACATAACTTTCTTTGGTGATTGAATTGCTCCATTTTCATCTTGGTAAGCTTCCTTGAACCTTGGTAATGATGGAAAATATTTAATAGCATGTGATTCTTCATGGAAAACACAAATATCAACATCTTATTTTTCCTCATCTTGCATTCTTAACATTTCTACTTGTTTTCATAGATTGCTATGAATTGATGTTTTAAAGTCATAAACAAATTTCCAAGTTTACCTTGACATACCAATATCGATGTTGATTTACTTACTCTTTCCCTTCCTCTTAATATGTGTTTGCATGTTTCACAAATTTATTCAAATGATAATTGGTATACATCACCTCTACTCACAAGATCAAGGAGATCAATCCACTCATCTATAACTGCTCTATGTAAGAGGGTTTTTAGTGTGTCGGATCATACATGATGTAATTTTTCCATCTTAACATTATACATGAACCTATCTATTAGATCATAAAGGCTCTCATATTGTTTTTGATTCATTCTAAAGATTTATTATTTAAGACCATGATATTATGATTTTATACAAATATCTTTTGCATATCATTCCATGATATTATTGAATTAGTCACTGAGCTCATGAACCATTTAAGATCTTTATCATTCATTGTTTCCTAAAACAATATCAACTTTTGAGTGTTTAGTAAGTCACTATAAGATCTAAAAATTTGACATTTGCTTAGGAGGCGGGCAATTAGCTAGGTTACAGGCTTTTGTAGAGGTTGTTCTCCATGGAAGGATGCAAAGGAGGGAGCTCCACTTCCTCCTACAAGCAGGCTATCACCAATAGAGGTAAAAAACCAATAGATCATGATAGAGGTTCTTCAGAAGGAAGGAAAAGGAATAGTGAAGAGGAGAAAGATGGCAATAAATCAAGGGAGAATAATAGCACTACAAAAAATGAGGAAGAAGACAAGGAATAGGGGGAAAAAGACAAAGCACAAAAGGGACCATGTAAACCCAAAGCCGCTATCACATCTAGAGTAGTTTTAAATGATCCCGCTTTGCAGGCGCACAGGGACCACATGTAGACGTATGCAATCATTTGTAAATTCATGGGCTTATGGCCCACTGAAAGAGCTTTACAAACATGGATTAAATACCACTGAAAACCTAAAGGAAGCATAGACATACATCTTGGGTAAAATGGATTCTTTATTGTGTTCTTTGTAATATTGAAGATAAGGATAGAGTGTTTGAAGGAGGGCCCTACTTTTATGTAGCAACAGGCCTTTATATGTAACCAAGGATTATGAATTTTGTCCCAGAGCGTGAGAATTTTACCTCGATCTTGGTCTAGGTTAGACTCTACTCTCTACCTCTTGATTACTGGCAAACATAATCCTTATCTGCCATAGGAAATAAGTTAGGGTGTTTTTGTCTAGAATATGTGTGGAGATGGATCTCTCTAGAGCTCTACTGGATGAGGTAATCTTGGAAGTATTTGATGAAGAATGGTATAAATAGTGGATTATGAACATATTCCGTTTAGATGTCACAAATGACATGAGCATGGGCACCTATTTAGAAACTTCCCTCGCAGTAAAATAGAAAAGATGAGTAAAGCTAACACCATTAAATAAACTGATAGCTTTCACAAAGTGGTACACAAAGGAAAAGGAGGCAAAAGGGGGCCGAAGCTATAGCAAACAGAAGGGCGACAAGCCAAGCAGAACAGGTTCCAAGTTCTATAAGAAGAAGAAGAAGAGATTACAAAAGAAGATCAGGTAAAGGGAGGAAGTCCTATGGAGGAAAAGAATGAAGTAGATGGTGAACAAACACAAGATATTACCAAATAGAAAGAAACTATGATGAGTGATACAGAACTGGAGATGGACTAGGAAATGATCTAGAGTGAGATGGAAATGGAGGACCAAGAACTACAAGAGATTCTTGACAAAGAGAACTTAGATCTGGAAGGATTCTTGAAACAAGGAACCAGGGAGGGGGTAGACTCATTACCTCCAGAGGAGTTCAATAGAGTTCAACAGTTGTTCATATGGAAAACTTAGACCAAAGGCTTGGAGAAGCAAAGAAGAAAGGAAAGGTAGGGTAGGGAAGGTGTGAAAACTTTGGAAACCACACTAGGATTAGCACCCTGAAACCCAGGAAAGAAAAGAGGTAGGAAAAAGCAGAATGAGCTATTGATGGAATGTGGAAATTTAATGATAGATTCAGGTAAGAGGAAAGACCTAACTAGCTACTTCTTTACAAATCTTTAATAATGAAGTTCACTTCTTGGAATATTAGGGGTGTAGGTAGTAAAATAAAACAAAGATTAATTAGTAATAGAATGAAACAAGAAGCACCAGATGTGATCTTCATCTAGTAAACTAAATGTTCCATTAAAAAAATAAAAGAGATCCATAGCAAATGGCTCAATCAATTTGAGTTTCTAGAAGTCAAAGCAGAGAATACAACAAGATGCATACTCACTCTTTGTAATCCCCAAAAAATTGGCATTATGGATGCTGAGGCATCTAGGGATTATTTATCAGTGGTCATGCAGCCTGTGGGAGATAAGGAAACCTACCTGGTCATGAATGTGTATGGCCCCAAAAGAGTGGATGATAAACTCAAGTTTCTAGACTCTCTGGAGGATCTTAGAGATAGAAATGCAATCATACCATGGATCTTGGGGGGTGATTTCAACATGATCAAATCACTTTCGGAGAAAAAAGGCGGAACCGGAATTTTAAGTAAAGACTCTTTGACATTTCAAACTTTTATAGATAATATGAAGCTAGTGGACATTGTAACGTAATGGTATCCTTACTTGGAACAATAAAAGAGGAGGAGAGTCTTAGGTGTCCTCAAAATTAGATAGATTCATAATCTCAGAGGACCTTATGCTCAATGACAAGGAAATGGTAGCAAGAATTCTCCGCTTTGGAGGTTCAGATCACTAGCCAATTCAACTAGAGGTTCAAGGTATGAGTACCCCCAAGAACAAACCTTTTTGATTTGAGAATATCTGGCTTTCCCACCCAGATTTCATCAGCGACATTGCAACCTGGTGGTCAAAATATTTGAACATTCAAGGCACAAGAATGTTGCTTCTTCAGAGAAGATTAAAACACATCAAGCTTAGGCTCAAAGATTGGAATAAGATTGAATATGGCAATATTTTTTAGGGAAAAAAATATGTTGAAAGTAAAATGCAGGAACTCAACCAAGCCCTTACCATGGATGGCTTTGATAAATTCAAAAGAGATAAAGTCACAAAATATCATCAAGAGTGGGAAAACTTATGTAAAAAAGAGGAAATATTTTGGAGACAAAAATCTAGAGTTCAATGGCTAAAGGAAGGAGAACGTAATACTAGAATTATCCACAGATCCACTATGGTGAATAGAGCTCATAACAGGATTTCTTCGATCAAGGACAAGAGAGGTAATATTCTCAATTCTCATGAAGAAATAGAAGTTGTTCTTGTTCAGCACTTTCAAGGTATATCAAAGGAAACCTATTATGATAGAGAAGATTCCATCAGCGACTTTACTAAACATATAACTAGGCTGGTGTCTAGAGAGGACATTTTCAACCTTGACAAACTAGTGACTGAAGAGGAGGTTAGTGAGGTCCTTAAGGAGATGTATAATGGTAATGTGCTAAGCCCAGATGGTTTCAATGTAGATTTCTTTAAAGCTTGCTGAAATATAGTTAACCATGATATTCTAAACATAGTAGAAGATTCCAGGATGAATGGAACTATTTTGAAGGTGTCGAATACCTCCTTCATCTCCCTGATCCCTAAACAGGAATTGGCTCAAACTCCTGACAGTTTTAGACCAATAGCTTTGTGCAATGTGGTTTACAAAATAATATCAAAAGTTGTGGCCAACAGACTCAAACCTCTTCTTCCTACCCTAGTTTCTGTGGAACAATCTAGATATTTGGAAGGAATAAAAATTCTCAATAACCTCACTCAAGCACATGAGGTGGTGCACTCTTTGACTAGCAATATGAAGGTTGGAATGATCATGCAATTGGACATAGCCAAAGCTTATGCTAAGTTGAATTGGACCTATATCAGGAAAGTTCTTATTGCTTTTGGGTTTGATCACAATTGGGTGAGATGGGTCATGGCTCTAGTTACTTCTTCCAACTTTTCAATTCTGATTAATGGTTCTCCCTCGGATACTTTTATGCCTTCAAGAGGCCTCAGGCAGGGTGACCCACTCTCTCCCTTTCTCTTCATCCTCATCATGGAAGGATTGGGTCAGTCTATCACGCATGCAAAAGAAGCTAGTAAGATCAAAGGTCTCCAAGTTTCTGATAATGGGTAGGCCTTGACCCATCAACAATTTTTTGATGATACCATTATATAGGGTATTAACACAGTCAAAGAAGCTCTTGTGTATAAACAAATCCTAAGTGACTTTGCTATGGCTTCAGGTATGGAATTTAATCTCTCTAAATCTAAGATTTTTTTCTTTAATACTAATATTTCTATTCAGAGGAACATCTCTAGAATTCTGGGCTTTCAAAGGGAGACTTTCCCCTTAAAACATTTGGGAGTTCGTCTAACTACTAAACGTTTACACAAAAGCATCTGGGAGCTAGTGATTAATAAGTTGCAGGATAAAATCAGGAAATTGACTATTAGATCCTTAAACTTGGCTAGTAGGTTGGTTCTTACAAAGGTTTCCC
>APFE031156210.1:0-11884 GCA_000404065.3 Pinus taeda
AAGAAGAGTATTAAAATCATTTAAATGATTAGCAATCGATGTACCTTCCTTCATTCTCAAACCGTACAACTGTCGCTTTAGGAGAATCCTATTGGTTAAGGATTTGGTCATGTACAGTTTCTCCAGTTTTGTCCACAAACCAGCAGCTGTTGTCTCCGACACAATATTAAACAGGATGTCATCAGCTAGACACAGTCGAATAGCACTTATCGCTCTTTCATCCATCTCGGCCCACTCGCTATTTGTGATGTTGTAAGGCTGTTTGGCCTTGCCCAACAACGCCTTTGCCATGCCATGTTGGACAAGCAAATCACGCATTTTTACCTTCCAGATCTCAAAATTATTCTTGCCATTGAATTTCTCAATTTCAAATCGGGCACTTTGAGTTTTCGCCATTTGTATCAACAAAAAACCCAATAATCTCCAATATCCAACCAGCAATTTTAAAAAAAAATTGCCTATGCCTTTGTTTTTACATAACAAAGAAAAAACTGCCTATGCCTTTACAAAAAAAAACTGCCCTTTGCACTTATTTTTCTTAAAAAAAAAAACCTTCCTTGTACTTGTGCAAATTCCACCCTATAAAAAAAAAAGACATACACTTCTTGTTTTTTATTTGCACCAATAAACCAATCTATTATTTATGGTTTTGTTATTTACTGTTTCGCAGAGAATTGCAAATACTCAGAGTTCGAATTTATGTTGAAACCACCATGAGAATTATTGAACCTGAAAGTGTTTTTGAATGCTGTCACTGCGTTTTTAAAAAATTGACTAACTAGCACTGCGTTTTCATTTGGATTTCTCTGCCAACGAAACTCACTGGAGTCACTGCGTTTTTAAAAAACTTGACTGCGGGTTTTATCAAAATCACACTGCGTTGGGAGGTAAATTGAAGGATCTATTAGCAGATCAAAACTAATGCTGCGACTCTTCCACTAATCGCAGATCAAAAAACACAATGCTGCGACTCTTCCACTAATCGCAGATCATAAAACACTGCTTCGACTCTTCCACTAATCGCCAATAAAAACAAAAAAAACCCATTGAACTTCATCCAATAAGATCATGCTATCAGAGGCAATTTAACAACGCGCAGAGGCAATTATGCACCAGGTATATCAACAATTTCACAACGCGCATGGCAATTTAAAAAAACGGTTTATAGTAATACGCAGCACCAATCATACCGACATTATCATTTTCACTCCTCCTCGTGGACGATCTCATGATCTGGCATAATCTGGCATCAACCATACTCGAGTAGAAACACGGGACCCCCACGCTGAACATTGCAACAGCTCCAGCTGCCTCCAGCATGCAGCAACAGTCACGTCCAAAACACAGTTACAGTCATCCGTGCAACAACTCTTCACGCAACCGCTCTTCACCAGGTGACTGTATCTCTCCACGCAGGTTTTGATTAGCTCCAGCCACCAACTCCGCGCTCCACCTCCAGCAGTGCCGCTCCTCCAACGTGCTTTGATACCAATTGTTAGAATTCAGAGGCACAACAAACATAAATACACAGCAGAATTAACACAACACATGTGACACAGTATTTAACGTAGTTCACCCAACCAATCTGGGCTACGTCCACCAAACATAGGCATCAAGAATATATTAATCAAATTGGATATTACATCAAGAAATCCTCACACACTCTTAGCAAACCATCCGAATGATTGCCTGTTATATAGCATAGAGAATCTAACAGCCTCATAACTCCCTCACATCAAATATAGGAGGCATTAACTCCCTCACATCAAATATAGGAGGCATTCACTCCCTCCCAACAACCTGGAGTTAATCTAGGACCTGAATTCTATTGTTGTCACCTTCAGAGATTTTTGCCTATTTGACTTCAAACAGAAAATCTCAACATCACAATGGAGTTGCTAGGGCTTTCAGAGAGTTTTTCAATGGGAAGCAAGTTGGTGTTTCGGAATATCATTTCTTGTTACTGAGGAGGTTATTGCAGAGTTCACAAGCCTCCCTATAGATGGAGAAAGAGCCTTCAAGAGCCATGTTTTAGCTGGAATCATTGTGCCATTATTTCTGAATGAGGAGTTTAAGGAAAGTAACCGGCGCTCAAAAATTTAGAGGTCCTCACATGTGAAGGATGCTACAATCGGGTGAACCTCTACCGTTTCTGGTTCCTAGCTTACATAGCAAGTTAGTTAAGGATTGACACTTCCTATTTTCTATTAGAGAGTTTGAAGCATATGCCTATTAGGGTTAGGGAAAGACAAAATGAATTTACTCATTTCATATATCATAAATGTCTTATTAAAATATTTATTGAAAGCCACTTGAGAAAGCTAGGGAGGGCTTCGGAACATTTTCTATTTTGGGGAGGTTTTGATGAAATTGTGAAACCAAAAGGGGGAAGAAAGAAGGGAAGAAAAAACAAAACAAAACAACCCCAAAACCTAGAATAGGGGACCTCATCTATGCAAATAAGGAGTCAACAAAAAATAGAACTGGTTCCACCTTTATTTCCCGAATTACCAAAGGTTTATACCATAAAGAGTGAGAGGCTGAGAAAAACAAAAGGTGCCCCTTCCCCCACTATACCTCTACCTGCAAAAACAGAAGTCAACAAATAGATAGAGAAGGGAAAGGGAAAAATGATTGAGCGAGAAACAAAGCAAACACTAGTTGACAAAGAAACCACCTTAGCAGAGATGTTCAAAGGTGGGAAAAGGCCACACACAAGATTGTGGAATAAGCTAAGATTGAACATAAAACTAAACCATAACCCTGAGTTGGAAAAAGAAGTCATATATGTAGACAAAACCCCTCAAAAAGACGTAATTATAAATAGAGAGGAGTCCACGAGCTCAAACAAAACCAAGAAAATCAAAGGCTCAAGGAAATGGGTTGCTACAGAGGCCCAGAGGACTAAGAGACAAAGGAAAACAAATGTTAACATCCTATTGGAAGCAGCTAGAACACTCGGCTAGTTAGCTTTTGATAGCGTAGTTTTGATGGCCAACTACCGAGATGGAATTTTGACTTAAGGTCGATAATCTATTTGTCATCGATTTGTACTACTAAACGTTGATGAGCATTGACAGTTTCAGTTTCAGCATAATTTTCCAAATCGATTTTATAAAAGCGCTTACAACCATCTCATTAGAGATCTTGGCCATTATCTTGTTTTAAAAGAGTATCATCAAATCGGTCAGTGCTCGCAAATCAGGGAATCCTGAAAGGAAGAGCAACATAACAAATGTCATTTTTAGCATGTGGATGAGGTACAAATTTTAGGAAATCAGGAAAAATATTAGTCAATAATTTTGACCACATTTTCTAACCAATATTTTAGCAAATTATTTTATCTTTAGATACATATATTTCTGAGTTTATGTAGCATATTCATGTATTAGATATGCATGCCTTATGTTTAGAAATTCGTAATCAAGAACATATGAGAAACCTGTCTTTTAGTTTGTAATTTTTCCTATAAATAAAATCTCTTTAGAATGAAGAAGGGTTGTTTTTTTATTAGTAGACTTATTATACGTTGTATTTTTCTGAAAGTTTAATGAAGGAAGCCTGATTCTGCAACAAAGATTCTTGTGTTGGGAAATTTGGAATTGTGTTCTCTTGTTTCTATTTTCTTTTCTATGGTTTCATATGTATTTTCTTTTATGATTGATGAGAATAAATTAACACAACCCATATTTATTATGCTTCATTCATATGTTTAGTCATCCATAGATTTCTATTATATTCTTTGTAGAATTCATCCTTGTGATCCTCTTATAAGTATACCATTATCTTCCTATTCTGCATTCCATCTCAGCAAATTTAAAATCTCAAAGTATCTTAGCTACGCTACCTTTGTGAATGTTTTAGTTTTCTTTCTTTATTAAGCCAACTATTTGACTCCATGCTGAGTGGAATTCTATCAAACCCTACCACATTTTGAAATCCTTGTTACAACAGACCTAGTCATTGTTTCAAGTATATAAATAGTCGTATTTGATTGAGTTATATAAGGGATCCCCTTTCAAATTGAAAGGAATAACTTTCAATTCAAAAGATTGGTTATAGGTTACCTTAGAGTTTTTCCCCACAACCAGGGTTTTCTTTAAGTTATAATGCTTTCTATGATAATACTATGAATCCACCATTTTTGCAAAAGTGTTGCAAATATTCCTTGTTGTTATAATGTTGTGACTCTACCTTATTTTAATAGTGTTACGACCCTACCTTTCTATTACAATGTTGGGACTCTACCATTGCTCTCGTAGTGTTGCAACTCCACCATTTACATGACATTTCTCTAACTCCACCTTGCTACAATAGTATTATGAGTTTGCCTTGCTGCGACAATGTTATGACTCCATCATTGTTGTTACAGTGTTGCAAACCACCTTGTTGTTATATTGTTGTGACTCCACCATTTCTTTTATAATGTTGCAACTATGCTATAATACCATGGATCATGCCTTGCTGGTATTCCATATTTCCTATGGGACTTTGTGCCAAATTTATGTCACACCTATGTGAGGAAATGATGATTGGCTTGGGAAATGGGTGAGAGAGTTGAACCACTATAACTATTCAATTTCCCAACCATTTCTTAAGAGAAATAAATAGAGAGAGTGTGAGGAAATAATGACTACATTGGGAAATGAATGAGGAAGTCAAACCATAATGAATGTTCGGTTTCCTCAATGTTTTTTAAGAGAAAGGAATAGACAAAGGAAAGGGATATAGAAAATAAAGCGAAGAAGAGATTTTGAAGCTAGAAAGGAATGGAGGCACAAAGAGAAGACAAACAAATGGTTGTGTCTGGGATGAACTAGATAGTGTGTATGTAAAGTAATAATCTAGAGTAGGGATGTATACATATTGTGAGAATAATTTGATGTGTATATGAATAAGAAATGAAAATTGTTGTGTCCCTTATCTCGTTTCCTATAATATTTAAATTCCTCACTATATTTGTTATTTTTATAATTATATTAATGGTAGCATACAAGCGGTTGTGTGCTCTGTGGTTGGACACTAGGTTCTTATAGTTGGATGTGTGTACATTAATATCACCTACATCAGGTTGTATCAAAACTCATCTAAGCTCCTAAGATTTGTTTCTTGTTAGTGCTTCTATAGAGTGTGATTGTGGAAGGATGAACAAAGAGGGGTTGTTCAATGAAATTGTTGAAGGGAAATTTATGAGAAACAAAGCCTAGAAAAGGTCTGTGAATTCTATTTAGGTTGAAAAGAACTAGACAACTTGTAGGAATGCCACCATGTAGAGAAGGAGTGGCACAAGGAGGTGGGAGGAACCAAGAATTGGAGGAATTGGGAAGAAGAATAGAAGATATAGAAAACAAAATACTTTGGGATGTTGAGAAGACTCAAATTCAAAACATGAGATTGAATAAGAGAGAAATGTTGAGGAAGTCGACCCAATGATATGTTTGTTATCATTTTTGAAGGACAAAGGTGGTGTAAGGGTTAAACTTTCCTATTCTGATGATAGTTTAAAGGTCGAGACTCATTGATTGGATTAGGGATCTTGAAAGGTATTTGAAGCACAAGTGTGTTCAGAACCTCAATCACAGTTAGTTTTCTATGAAGAGGTTAAAGGGGCATGCTACACTTTGGTGGGATGCACTATATAAGGATACGAAAGATAGCTAAGCAAATAAGTTTAGTGGCCTACAGAAAGATATTGAGAAAAATAAAGGAAAAATTCCTCCAAAACTTAATGTAGAAAGAGTTGATTGTTTGAGAGTACACTAACGAATATTTTAGACTATAACTCAAATAAGGAATTAAATATTTATAATTTCAAAGTGGCAAGATGCTTAAATGGGTTACAATATCATACTCAAGATGATATTTGAACATTCTTATTTCAAAATGAATATGAAACCTATCAAGTTACCTCAAAGTTGGAAGAAAATATTGATAGAAAAGCAACACAAATATTTTGAAGAAAAGAATCTAGAGGTAGGCTTAGAGCAAGTGTTGTTAGAGGCATTGAAAACGAAAATGAATCCACCAGTTGCCAAAAAAATAAAGGATGGAATGGAAATGGAAGAGGAAAATGTAAGTATATTATTACTTGCTACATATGTGGAGTAAAGGGGCATTAAAATTATCTATCTCAATTCTTGTATTGCTTTCCATCCTTCTTTAACTGAAGTTTTGTCCTAAATATCACACTCAAATAAGTTTATCTCAAATCTCATCAAGAATGTCTTTCTTGAACAAATCTACATCCAAGAACTACAACCTTTAATGGTAGAGGAATCCACTTGTAGCCAAAACGTGTTATGATACTAGTCATTAGAGATTAAGCACCAAATTTATAACTCTAATACTAGATGTTGGGAATTTTGAGTGAACATTAACCTATTTAACACTCTAATCCCAATTGGAGAGTTGACTAGACATGTAAACCAGTCTAGAAGCTCAAACAAAAGCCATTCAAGAAATGTTAAAGAAAAAAATTTAAATAATGGTACACCTTAAAGTTTCATAGAGTACATAGAGGTTTACCTTAGAAATCCTTAAACAGGAAAACTATCCAACCTTTAAGCTTCATTGGTCTTATATTATCTATGAGATATTTAGCTAGATTATAATGAGCATCAACCTTGATCGACACCTATGATCAATGTGCTCATACATTACTTGATTTTTACCAATATGAGCCTCTCATTACTCTCCATTAACCTTACAACATGCCCTATTTATAAGTATTAAAAATCCTAATTTGTAGTTCCCAAATAAATTACAATTAGTTGAATTCTATTGGCCAAGATCTTAAGAATCTCAAGATTCCTAACCATTTGTAACATAGTTTGAATTTAGCCAACTGTTATTCAAACACTAGTCTTGGTCAAATACCCTCACTACCTACTGTAATTACTATCAATGACTCTAATTGAATGTTAGCTTATATTGGTTAATTGACTTCCCATTGAGTTTGATAATAGCTCATTTCCTCAACTCAATTGTGGACTTCTTCTTGACTTGATCATCGACCCATCCACTCGACTAATCCATATATTCAATTCTTCACCTACCTAACTTTCCATAACTAATATGTTGAGGTTCAGCCCTAGTCATTCCACTCAACTAGATAGTTGACCAAATAAACTCTAACTTAATGAGTTTCCACTGCAAAGAATATAACACCTCAACACAATTTTATTTAGTAACTTGGATCTCTGTTCAAGATATCATCAAATTAGAATGAGGAAATAATACATTCCCAAAAAAGGCTTTAGAACACATGAAGGTCATCATGGGTTTTTAGTAATTTCATTTGACATTATTAATGCACCTTCAACATCATGGAAATTTTAGGGGCTAAATTTCCCCCATGGGCTAATTTTCAATGTTTTTTTTTTTTTTTAAAGTTGCCAATTTCAAATTTTTATAAATGACTTTCCCAACTTCTAAGGATAAAACAATTTTACTATAATAATTGCCAAATTTTTCTAGTAACTATATAAAATCCATAGAAATTTGAATATTTTTATAGAAGAATCGCCAAGCATTTTAAGGTTTCCATTCTAAGAACTAGTAATATGCGCCAAAGTTTATACACTTTAAAATAAGTATGTATCCTTAAAATTTTCCCTATTCAACATTCCAAAGCTTGATTAATTCTATTTTCAAAACATTCCTTAGAAATATTGTGTTAGTATTTTGTGATGATATATTAATCTATAGAAAATATTGAAGAGCATGTGTAACATGTTGATATGGTCTTAAAACAATTGGAAGTGAAACACCTATATGAAAATCCTTTTGGGTGAGCCTTTTGGGTTCAAAAAATGGAATATTTGGGTCACATTGTATGTCATGAAGGTGTCAAAGTGGACCCTAAAAAAATTAAAGCTATGATGGAATGGCAATACCCAAACCTTGAAGAATCTTAGAGGACTTTTAGGATTGACATGATATTACCACAAATTTATCAATAATTATGGTCAAATAGTAACACCTTTAATAGCATTATTAAAGAGGGAAGCATTTCTTGGACTCAATAAGAATGCAAATATTTTGAAAAATTAATGTGACTATGTGTATGACTCCTATCTTGGCCACACATTGTTAAAATTGGAAACTAGGGAAAAAAATTCATGTGGGTCATCTTATTCATGGCTGATAATATTTTTATTAGATTCCTCTCGTCAAGAGGTGTAGGATTGATATAAAGATCATCCGATTCCGATAAGTATTCATGGAGATATGAATTTATTTTGATTATGGAATTATTATCAAGCCGACCTACAACTCATGTAGGCTCAGAAGCCTAACAGTCGCATCTATTCACCCACCAACGTTGTGTATAAATATAAGAGGAATTTTCCTCATTTGGACTCACTCATCTCATCAAATCTCTCTCTCTCTACTGCACAGATATGAGTCTCTTCTCTACTGCACTGAAATGGGTCTCTCTCTCTCACACATGTGAAGCCGGAAACTGCTGAAACTGAAGCTGCAACTGCAGAAGTAAAGATTGAATTGCGTGGCCTAGAAGATCTCCTATTTGGAACTGCATTGTAGGTTCATTTGAACCTCCCCTGAAATCTGCAACTTCTGGTGGTGGAATGAAGTCAATCCGATGAACGGTTTGCAAGATATCGACTGCCCTAGTTTGAAGCCGGAAATTGCTAAAACTGAAGCTGCAACTGCAGAAGTAAAGATTGACTTGTGAGGCCTAGAAGATCTCCTCTTTGGAACTACGCTGTAGGTTCATCTGAACCTCCTCTGAAAGCCACAACTTTTGGTGGTGGAATGAAGTCAATCCGACGAATGATTTGCAAGATATAGACTGCCCTAGTTTGAAGCCGGAAACTGCTGAAACTAAAGCTGCAACTGCAGAAGTAAAGATTGACCTACGTGGCCTAGAAGATCTCCTCATCTGAACTATGCTATAGGTTCATATGAACCTCCTCTAGAAGCTGTAACTTTTGGTGGTGGAATGAAGTCAATCCGACGGTTGGTTTGTGAGATATCGTCTGCCCTAGTTTGATAATGAAGCCGCTAATGCTGATGCTGCTGATCTAGGGTTTTCTACTACTGATATGAATCAGATTTATTGTACTATTTCTCTCTGCTGAATTATTGAAGATAAAAGAAGATTTGATCAAAGGGTTTCCCCACACATTGTGGGGTTTGTCGCTGGCTAGCCTCCACATCTTGTGTCTCTTGTCTTGGCTTGTTTTCTGTCGATCGTTTAAAGTTTGTATCTCCACTTTACTTTATGTACATGTGATTGCTAATCTGTGGAATATAATAAGAAAAAGAAGTAAATTGTTATAAGCATAGAACATACCATAACTTAACACACGTGAATTCACAAAAACCTTTATTATGGTGTGATGCCTCAGGCCAAAACATTGGTGCATTTTTAATGCAAAAAGGAAGGCACATTTCCTTTGAAAGTAACCAACTTAAAGGAGAGATATTATTCAAACCCATTTATGAAAAGTAAATGTTGATCATACTAAATGTACTTAAGAAATGCACATTACTTAATAGGAAGACACTTCTAAGTAAAAAGAGATCATGATAGTTTGGATTACTTCTTGGAACAACAAATTATCTTTAGAAGAGAAAAAAATATTGGTTAAAAAATCCTACATTATGAATCTAAAATAATGTACAAAAAAAAGAAAACAAAAAATTGGTATATGTGCTTTTTTAGAAATTCCTTGTAGATTCAAACCGTTAATTGTAATTTACTAATACAATACACTTAAATCTACTCTAGTCATCAGCGAAAACAATTTAATCAATCGAGAAATCATGAAACATATAAGAGAAAGAATTCAATCAACACATTACATAATGATTTCCTAGGGAAATCCACATCTAAAAGGCCATGTTATTTGTATATTGCATTAGTCAGAAAATATGAGAAGATTACAATGATTTTCTCAAGCCCATGAGACCTCTGCACTATCTCTATCTATCTCACAGCTTCCTAGACCGACTCTGGCCAACACTTAACCAATTTCCTAGCCTTCCAAGCTCTTAGTTCCTTGCATTGTTTAATAAGGAATTAGGCCCCTATTTAATAGGAATTTTCCTCCATTAGATTATGCAGTTCCTTTAGGCTCTTCCTCTGACTGCATGCACCATCAGTACAATTCGGATAATTATACAACTAATAGTACACTTCCCTTGAACTCCAATCTCAATTAGGTAATTATGAGATTTGACATGCATGACTCATTTATGAATCAATCATCAGTTAACTGGTTGAACACATGAAGCAACACCCCATTCTCTGACCTCCTACTAGTTCCTCCATCAACTGGAACTAGTTTTGCTGAATTTAACTCAGATAAACTAAATTAATTAATTACAACTCAAAATAAAATCAACCAAGGCTCATATAAAGTAG
This sequence comes from Pinus taeda, assembly GCA_000404065.3. Lineage (NCBI taxonomy): Eukaryota > Viridiplantae > Streptophyta > Pinopsida > Pinales > Pinaceae > Pinus > Pinus taeda. Next base: position 10,394 of record APFE031156210.1, read on the forward strand.
GATACACTCTATGTGACTCTGGTTAGACCCTCAACTCGAATTGATTGATCCAACTAATTCAAATTAACTTAGTTAACTCGTACAAGTTGTCTTGTGATGTGGAATTACAATTTTTGTCCGAGTTTAATTCAAGGGAAAATTAAATCGGGATTTCCTTGTTTCATTTTCAACACTTTCAAGTAAATAGGAAGACACTAAGGATTTATTATATACTTTTTCCATTCCACAATTAGAATGGGTGGAAGAAACAATGATAGAATAGAGGCAAGATCAACATGTATGCAAGATCATTCAACAACTATAAGAGGACTCAAGTGAATTAGATCAATTTGTGCGGAAGAATGATTTGTTGGAGTATCAATATCACTTGTACTTGTGCAAGAATTATCAGCTCAAACATAAGGTCATTTTGGAATTGAAAACTTATCATACAGGAGGAAATTCAGGGTTCTTCCAAACTTACCATTCTCCATACCAAGTCAATGTCTGAAATATGTTTTAGTGGATTTTAATATAGGTTTGCCCAAGCCCAAAGGAAAGAATGTCATCATGGTAGTAGTTGATTGACTGACAATTTATTCCCATTTTTTTTTTTTATCTTTTTCTCATCCTTTTAAAGCAATTACAATAGCCACAGATTTGATTGAAATAAATCATAAGCTACACGGAATCCCTAATATTAATGTACATGATAAAGATCCCATTTTCATTAGAAATTTTTGGACTAAATTGTTTTCTTGTTTGGGTAATAAATTAACTCATGGCTCCTCTTACCATCCTAAATCCAATGGAAAAGCTAATATTATGAATAAATTTCTAGAAGGGTATCTTCATTTCTTTACATATAATAAACAAATTCAATGGGTCAAGTGGTTTCCCTTGGCAAAATGACGGTACAACACATATTCTATACCTCGTCTAAAAATGTTTTTATTTATGGCACTTTATGGATACATCACTCTTGAGATGGGGAAGCAAAGGTTTAGCTAGTGGAGGACCGCATAGAGAACTAACAAGATGTCCTCGAAACAACAAGTAGATAAACATTGCAGTGAAAAGGAATTTGAAGTGGTGGAGTGGGTATTTTTGAGGCCACAACCTTACTATAGATGTCCCTCAAGACAAAAAAGAAATATTATAAATTGACTTCCAATTGCTATGATCCCTATAATTTATTATAAAATATTAGAAGTATGGATCATAAATTGGATTTTCCTCGATGTTCATGTGTATATCCAATTTTCCATGTTTCTTGCTTAATGAAGGTAATTGGTGACAAGATCCCATTTCAAACTAATTTATCTTATATTAATGAGGAAGGGAAAATCATAGTAGAACTAGAAAAAATCATCGAAAATAGGTATAACATAACCCCCACTATCCCTATCCCCTACTAAGGGTATGTTGAAGCCCCGAAAATCGGGTTGACAACAAGGGGGATACCCACCCGGTCCGGACCTTGGTTGGCAGCTCCTTATCCGTTTGGTATAG
>APFE031156210.1:12236-35054 GCA_000404065.3 Pinus taeda
AGTTGTGAACAACATATCGCATAATAAGTTATTCATATATCAGACATAAATAAATGATTCCACCATACAGAAGTGCCAAATGGTAACTCATACATTCATGTAATAACATATAAACAACTGAAAACTATAAATCACTTTAAGAATATAAGCAGAAATGGCCAAGAGATAAAAAGTACCATTTATGACTAGTTCTACCCATAAGCTTCAAGCAAAAAATGATCTATCTCTACTTGTTCTAAAATCTACCAAGAGTACAGAAGTGCAACATCAGTAGCAGATATCAAAATGCAAGTAAAAAATAAATCTCGATCCATCCATTCATCAAAACCTCCTCTGAGGGTGCAGAAGTGCATGTTCTGAGGATAAGTTTTTGACAAATCTCTGGACCCTTCTCTAAATGCGTGAGAAGGGTTAAAATACTACTTCCTAATACTAATAATAGTGTTTTTACAAAATTTTAGGATACGGTTCTCAAATGACTGTCCTTTTTCTAATCTAAATAAAAAGAAACAACAAACTACTAAAAATAAGCTACTTCTGAATTTGGTCGTTAAAACTGCAAGCGTTCATCATGGATTTGAGAAGAGTCGATTGGCTGACTTCTGCGCTGAGCTGGGTTGCGAAAACGAAAACTATGAGAGCTGGCACTACTTTCTCGGCTGAGTTTATAATGCATTTCACAGTCATCCATTGACTGTGTGGCTTGACTAAGTATGCCCAATAACACTCCCAATTCAACCTGTTCAATGCCTAGATCGCTTTTCCCTTTTCCTGTGCCTTCTGTTTCCATTCTGCCTCCATTCGTGACTTGTTTGGTAGGTATCCCGGGGTGGTTTCTGTGATTAAGTTGGCTCTGTGCAAATTTTCATTTACACAGTCTATAAGAACGCTCGCCTACGTCGCCGCTGTCTCTGCTGCCTGTTCTGCCTGCCTGATTTGATCGTCCCATTTGTTAAAGAGCAATTCTTTATGGCTTTCGTTTATTCTGGGTGTATTTGCTCTCTTCCCTTCCTCTCCATCTTGCCAAGCTAGATACTCTGTCACTCATCTGTCAACCTGGTCGTAGTCACTTCACAATTCTGTCACTTAATTGGTGAGTTTATCGCTCAGCTCGCAATAGTGACTCCACTGCGATATTTTACGTCCCAACTCTTCTTGTTGCTGCAGAAGTTGTTCATTTAAGCCAGTAGACTCTAAAACAAATTCGGCAAGTTTAGGCTCGTCCTTGTGTATTTCTTGTAAAGCTTGCAACTGCTTTCCTTTTTCGTCTAGGCTTCTTTGATAGCTTATCTGCATCTGCTGAAAGTCTTCTTGTAGTTTCTCGAGTTGTTTGGACGCTTCAATACTAGCATTGGCTTGTTGTAGCTGTTGTTGTAGTAGCTATATTTGGTTTTCTTGTTCCTTCAACAGTTGTTGAACTTCCGACGCCTTGTCGATAGTTGCAGAAGCGTATGCTCCTGCGATCTGAGACAACTTCGTGAGATTTTCTGTCGAGTTGTTGTTAGGGTCTTTCCATAAGACGTCTGAATGTTCAGCGTCCTGTGACAGCGTATTCTCTAGCTTTATCTTCTTTCTTTGTCTCCTCACCACTGCTTTATGTTTGGGATTATAGAATACATCCAGTGGGGGAATTTCGTCTACACTAAGTAGAAGCTCAGAAGGCGGAGCGATATGACTGTGCTCCATTTCTGAGACACTACCGACCATGGTCGAAACCATTTCCTGTGTTACCTGTGCATCGCTCACAGGTGTTCTTGGGACTTGCCCTTCAAGGCTGATTAGCTCGTTGAAGTCTTCCCATTCTTTGTCGAGCTCTGTTGTGACGAGTGGCGATTTAATGACGGGAGGAGGGACATCTCTTGGTGGGGAGGCGATAACTTGCTGTTGCGACATTGCACTCGACTGAGCTGTATCTTTTGCTATTTCTTCACTCTTTCCTTGGTCACTTGCAGACTTTTTAGAACGTTCAGGCATTCCTTAGGCAGCGTCAGATTTGGATTTGGAAGTACTGGAGTTTCCATTGAGGCTGACACTGGGAGTAGGTTCTCTGGCGAGCAGTCGCAACTTTTCTAGAGGAACACTAGCTAGCCTTCTTTCTCTGAATAACAAAAATCTTTGGAGGTCATCTGGGGATAACCTTGACCGGGCTTCTCGCAAAACTTCCTGGAATTAACTTTTACTTTGAAACAAATCATCAAATAAATCTTTCTTTCCAACGAACACTTTTATTCTGACACTTGTAGTGAAATCATGGGCAACATTATTTAGGTCAAAAGGTCGATCGAGGAATTTTAATAACTGTAGAGACGTCACATTCTCTACTTCGGAAAAAGCGTGTCCTACATCGAACAATGAGAAGGACCCACAAGCTACAGGAAACTGAGGCCATATGGCCTTCTTCTTGTCTTTAAGCTCTTTGGTCAGGCCACCTTCTGAGCAAGTCTGATAGGCGATTTCTCTAGCCAAAAGCTTGTCGGGGACATACAGAGGTAGGACATGCGGAGGTACAGTGCTCCCAAACACTCTAATATAAGTGAACCATTCTTCCCCGAACCATCTTGCGATGGGGATGATGTCTATTTGCGCTTCAGGTGAGCACCTCGGGGGTTCTTCACCATACATCATCCTATATAGGGGTAAGATGAGCCCGTGGAAAATCTAATAGAAGTGAGGGGCAAACTAGGAATCCCATAATACTTTGTGATAAAGATGAATAGGTGACGGGTCCTGGGTAGTCCATTTCCAACCCATAGTTGGGAATTTAGATACATAGCAAATAGAATCCATAATATAAGCAGATAGATTAAAAGGAGGATAGACCCTTTGAGACAAGGATCTCTTAGACCGGTAATTCATGACAGCAGTGTATAGATTATCAGAAAATATCTTGGCCCAATCCACGAGATCGGCGTTTGTGGCAGCGTCTATGAGTGGTAGCCATTCAGACGAAAATTTATTTATGTCTGGCATCCCAAACAGCCTGCAAAGCATGGCTGCAGCAAAACAATATAGAGATGTGAGGGAACCAGTGCTGTACATACCGTTTTTGTCCCTTTTTTGCGGCTCCTCTCTTCTAGTCCATTCTTTAGTGGTTTCTGCCAGATTTGGGTTCTTTGTTGCAAATTTCTTGACAAATTGCGTGTTGTAGGTCGTCTGAGGCTCAGGCAGATGATACATAAGCTTTAAGTCTTGCGCGGTGAATGATCCTATGAGTCCATGCCCTTGAGCTTTGAATTTTCTTCCTTGTAACTCTGCATTGTCAAGTATCCATCTGATCATATCTGTATACGGCAAAATCTTGGGTCTAGCTGCTATTCGGTGTAGAAATGAACATGCCAGCTCTTCTAAGGATGCCTCAGAAGAGTTTTGTGATCCCGCGGCGCTATCAACCTTCATTACTTTAGGATTCTCTTCCTCCAGCAGCCTATACATGCCTTCCTAGGTTGAAATTCCTGCGTTCCTGTTGCATGCAGTGTCTGTGTACAAGGGCGCCATCTCCTTCATCTTTTCCTTCGTCTCGGAGCCTTGGGCTTTATGTTTCTTTCCCATTTGCTTCTGCGTTCAGCTTTTGAATCTTCTTATCCCTTGGTTCCTGCAGATTACGAGCGAAGTGGAAATGAGTGATTGAGAAAGGTGGTGGGAGGGTTTTAAATGCAACAGATATACCAAATATGCCACCTTACGTGAAATAATTCTTTAGAAAAGCACGCGTCTTCATTTCATTAAATAACTGACAACTAATCCATTTACTATCATTAAAAGCGCATGATTTGGGGTCAGATTATGGTAAGTGGCTTTTCTTTGCATGGCGTGCCCGAAAGATTCGCGATTAAATGATTCATGATTTTCTTACGTTACATTGAAGATCGTGCCATCGCAAGCCACGCTAATCGCAAATCGCAAGATTGCAGATTGCGCCCTCGCGGCGATCGCAACATCGCATGTCACAACATCGCGGGTCGTAGAAGTTTGATGTTTGTTAAGTATTTCCAGTTTATTTCTGCGATATGCGATCTTGCGATCAGTGTTATCGCAGATCGGCAGATTTTGAGGTTTTTCCTTATGAACATTACTTACTGCGATGTGACGTTAGGCTTTAACATGGGGGGGCCTTGCGCATTAATGCAATTTTTTAAAGACCTTTAACTTATCGTAGACTTAGGTTAAAAATATTCGAAAGACCTCTCTAAGCTTACGATGGTAGCTTTATTTTGAAGAAGGAAAACTTGATTTTTACTCAAAATTAAACTAGGGGTCCCCATTCATTTAGCATTTTGGACAAACACTTAAATGAAAAAAGGGGGCTTGTTGCTAGCCACAACAGGGTAAAAGGAGGCAGTTACTAAACTAACCCAACCTCCAAAGTAAAGTTATGGAAATGGGGACTAATTTTTTTACCTCCTTAGACTTCCTCAAAATCCAAAACAAATGACATTATTGTGCATGTCTCATCGATATCTTTCCAATGATATAATTTTTTTTCCTCATCTGAATCCCAGATCAAAATATGTGGCCAATTTAAGTCTTGGTCAATCAGATTGTGCCATATCATTAGGCGTACCACATGGCACACACGTGGTCCCCACATGGTTATCCACATCATAGGTCACGTGGTAGATGTCAAACCAATCATACGCCATGCCCTTACAAATGATTGAACACTGATACATAGACGTAAGTGGGTTAAGTGGGTGTGGGCCCCTCCCTGACCGCCTCATCCTGGAGATTAAATATTAGGAATTTCTCTTGCAGTATCTCAGTATTTCTTCTAGGATAAACCTTTTGAGATTGCGTGGATCCTCATGGATGCCACTATCAACATGTCCCAACACCTTCGCTCAACCCATCCTTTCCACATCACCTTGGTTGTTATACTAGGCAGTTCCCCCCATTGAAATTTCTGGGGACAATTCTTCTCGAGTTATCTAGATTTCCCCATGGACCCTTCATCTACACGTTAATTTGATATTCGTTACAGATTCACACATCAATCTTCCATGCCATGTATTCCTATACCACGCTAATTATTCCTCTGTTCATATATGGTAGGGTTACTTGGAGACTTTCCATGTTTATTTCCACTTCAATATGATTCACTCTTGCCGCATTTGTCCTTGATTGTGCATGTGGGCCTCATTTTCTACATTACCCCAGGGATAAAATCCTCACGTGGCTTCACTTGAGTCCTCAAGAAAGCACCAAGGACAAAGTACCAGGGTGACATCACCATTCCTATCCACCAGTGTGATTTCACCCTCCATGTGGCTCCAATCTAAGCATGCCATGTGTCACTTGCTTTCTAGCCACTTGGTTTCTTCAAAATCTCAAAATTGGTTAACACATGTCTCACTCACCATAGTCACATGGCTCCAAGTCCACATGACTCATGATGATGGGCATGTGGCTCAGTTGGTCCTCCACATGGTAAAATCAAATTCTCCACGTTACAAGGGTTTTTGGTTTTTTGTCATGTTATTACTCCAACCATTTACCATTAAGCCCCACTTGCTAACTCGCCCTCGGAATAAAATCCTAGGAGTTTCCCCTTGGTGATCTCCTCAAAATTTTTAGGGTACCAAAACTTTGGGACACATGGGTGACTCTAAGCTCAATACATTTGGCAGTTGGGATCTCTCATTCCTACGCCCTTAGACAAGGCCCCTGGCCACATGGTGTTTATGGAATGAGTGTCCATGTCCTTCGACCCTAGACCCATGGCATACATGTAAGGTTTTGGGCTCTTCTACCCTCAGTGCTTGGTGACAAAACCTACACATATGGACAAGACAAAGCCCCTTAAGACCTTGAACTTCATCCCCACTCATTTCCATACTTGTATAAATAGGCATAAAGCTTGGATCCAATGGTTTTTCAAGCGCTTCTCCCTTAGCTTCTAGTACTAGTAAAACACTTATGAGGAGCCCTTACCTAATTATTTGAGACATAGTTCATGAATACATATATAAAAATATATACGCAAACGTATATGGGCTATCCTTTTGATCTTGAACTACTCCAACCCAAACTTAGTTAGCAAAGACGTAACTAAACTATGAGTTATCTCTCTCTCTCTCTCTCTCTCTCTCTCTCTCTCTCTCCTAAGCTTGAACTACTCCAACGCAAACTCAGTCATCAAAGATGTAACTAAACTATGAGTTCATCATGTGTGTGTGTGTGTGTGTGTGTATCTAAGGTCATCCCTCCTGAGCTTAGTGAGACACGACCCAAGCCTCAAATCTCATGATGGTACACACACACACACACACAATGCTATCTCGATTGAGCTCATATGGCCTTGGCCCAGCCTGGAATTCATATGTGTAACTTTTTTAAAACAAAACAAAGCTCTACAATTTAAGGAAACCTAAACCCTGATGGGAAGAGTAGGATTGATGCAGACATTGAATAATTTATCAAAGATCTATATTTCTCTTTTACATGCGAGTCTCTAGAAAAATCTATTAATAATTCATTCATTTACCCTACAAACCATACAGAGAATCAACATAAATCGATTTTCTTTCTAGGAACATGCATTTAGATCAATCTACATGCTCAGAATAGACACATAAATATATACCTATTCCTTGAGAAAGTGATCAAGGAATAGACTCTCATTCTCACATGGGGAAAAAGGCATCCATTGTCAATAAATCAAGCCATTTATCAAGACATTAAACACAAAATTCACTCCATTTACAGTAAATACATAACTTCATGAATTTATCTTACAAACGCATGACAAGACTTATAAGAAGAACTACAAAACATTCAAACATTTTAGTAAATAGATATCATGCACCAACATCCCTCAACAATGTAACATTTCTCAGAGCTACACATTGAATTCCACAAGATAAATCTTTAGTTTCATAGCACTTAGATAAATTCATTCATTTACAATAAACAAATGGCCAAAATCAAGGTGGGACTTCAATTTTTCCACCCAACATTAGATGCATTATAGCCAAAAAACACTTGTTGTAATCTCCCCGAAGCTAGATCCATGATCTAAGAGGTATTTATTCAACAGTTCAACAGGAGGTCATACTCATCCCACAAATAATAGAGATTACATATTAAATCAATTGATTTATCATCTCTTTAGCAAGCACTTTCAGTGGTTTATTAGCCTATACTTGGCAAGAACTTTCAGTGGTTTATTAGCCTATTCTTAGGAAGCACTTTCAGTGGTTTATTAGCCTATTCTTGGAAAGCACTCATTCCCATTTTCCTCATAAATTATTGAGCTCCTCCAAGCGACAATTTGTAGTGTACCTAGGGGGGAATAATATGGGGTACAAAGGGAGGTACCCAAGGGAATAATGTAATAATGGGATGGGCCATAGTAATAAATAAGATGGTTAACCCGTATCATGTAAGGGACGACAAGTAGTTAGTAATAACATAATGGGCCCATGGTATTAGATAGATGGTATTGAGGGAACCATGGTATTGTATGTATGAGGCCTATATAGAAGCTAGAGACTCCCCATTGAGAGGTGTCAAAGAATTATTGTATGAATAGGCATATGGCTTGTGGAGTGCTCTCCTTCCTTGAGTGAATGTATGGTGTTGCCCTACCTTAAGGGTTTTTGATAAATAAATAAGCATTTCTATCTTATTATTTCTTGGGTTTATTTGCATTGTCTTATATTTTCAAATCAGATCTATAACACAATTCAACTTCCTACGGAATTCATTCCCTCCACTTTACAAGTCTCTCTAGAACTTCTCATATGCTTTGCCAAGAAGAAAATTTGAACCCCCACATTGTTGTGCAATTTCCTTTTTATTATTTCCTCAAGGTGTCTCTTCATGTTCCTATTAGAATCTTCCTCTTCTTTTTCTTATTATCTTTAGCATAAAACTAATTAAAGGTGCCAGCTAACCCCACCTGGGTGTATATTTCCTATTCCCTCATAGATCATGGATTTGTGATCCCACTCTTCAGGTCATTACATAGAAATATATTCATTTATAATTCATAGTATCATTACATTACAAAAATAAAGGGAAAAGTACACAAGGAGTGTCACAAACCCCACCCCTTTAAAGGGAACATCGTCCTCAGTGTTCTTACTAGTAAGGAACAAAAAAATATGAGCTTCACACATGGCTCTTCGATCCTCTTATTGAAAAAACAAAAGAAAGGATATGTTTCTTGCATTTGGTCAACCATTTCCCAATGACCCTTTTGCAATATTTTGATGCTTCTGATGCACCCAATTCAACTTGGGTGTATTCCTTTTCTGTTGAGTGCCTTTTGCCTTGAATATTAAATGCTAATTTCCTTGCACTCCTTGCTCCTTCATGGAATAGTTCTCAACCCATTGCTTCTCGTTGCACCCCCAATGTGCTTCTGATTCTGATCAATTATGTTCCTGACTCGTTAAAAAAATTAATATCATTTTTAGGCATTGTTATAGCATCACTTATCACTCTTGTATACTTTATGCTCTGAGTCATGTCCTTGGGCGTCCCTTTTCCTTCAGACTTGGTCCTTTTACTGACAGCAAATGAAAGATCCAATCAGCCAAGTGTATTAAAGGAGAAAACTGACAAGAAGGATGTTTCAGCAAAAGAGGTAGAGAAAATTTTAGTTTTTAACTTAGAAAATGAAAGTGCTAAGTTAAAAGTATCTATTCCTTTGACTGAGTTAATGAAGAACAATAGCTACAAAGGTCAGGTGTCTAAGATTTTGAATTTATATCCATCATCTGATATGGTGAACATGGAGGATGATAGACCTGAGTTGATTTTTGGTCCAACATTGGAAGGTCAGTCTCAAGATAGTGATGTAGCTCCTTTTTACATCAGCCTTAGGGTGCATGACTATGTGTTACGCAATGCTATGTTTGATTCAGGAGCCTCTCATAATCTCATGCCTAAGGCCATCATGGAGAAATTGGGCATCATGGAGAAATTGGGATTGGATATCACTAGAAAGCATCATGACCTTTACTCTTTTGATTCTGGTAGAGTAAGGTGCATTAGTCTTATGAAAGATTTGGTGGTCAGTTTGGATCAGATTCCAGCTAAAAATGTTTTGATGGATGTGGTTGTGGTGGATATACCTCCTAGATTTGGCATGCTTCTTTCCAGATCTTAGGGAGAAAAGATTAAAGGGACAATGCAGCTTGATTTCTCCTATGCTACCATTCTCGTGTTCGGTCAAATGAGGAAACTATACCAGGAACAAAAGATGAAGTACATGATCACTAGCAAGGAGAAATTGGTAAATCATCCAATCAACTATGTACATACTGATTTAGAATCATTTGTTTTGTATTCAGATAGCTTTAATGATGTAAATAGCCAAGTAGTTGAAGTAGAAGACATTCCCGAGATCACTGAAAATTTCAGAGAGGTCTTAAAGCAAGAAAGACAAAGACTTGATAGTACCGCTGAGCAATCAACCTTCCGACAACAACAACATATTGATGGGCAACAAACAGAGTTTCAGCATTTGGAAGAGGATGAAGCAGGCCTGTGGAGCATGGATTTTGATGGCGTGGTAGGAAGGGAAGGTGCTGGAATTGGATTTTGGATACCCAACCCTGTTTTCGCCCCAAACAAAGTGCCAAGCAATGTAAGGGTTTTTTCTTATAAACTAGCTTTTGATTGTTCAAATAATGAGGTTGAATATGAAGCTTTAATTGTTGGTTTGAAAATTCTTAGAAAGTTGAATGCTAAAAGGATTTCAGTGTATGGCGACTCTGAGTTAGTTATCAAGCAAGTGAAAGGGGAATACCAAGCTAGGCATCCTTGAATGCAGGCCTACCACAATGTGGTATTAGATATCTTGAGAGTATTTTCAGAATACAATTTGACATGTGTCCCTCGTGTTCAGAATGTCATTGCAGATTCACTTGCAACAGCAGCAAGTAATTTGAAAATTCCGATGAATTCAAACAACAAGTTTGAGATTCAAGTGAAACATCGTCCAGTTGTCCCCGATAATCAAAGGTATTGGAAAGTGTTTCAAGATGATGAAGAAATCGATGAATTTATGCAAAATGAAGGTAAATTCAAAGACACTTCTATTGATGTCGAGTATGATGATGGTGAGGCAGACATAGAAGTCAATCAGATGGAAGTGTTGTAGCTAAAGGACAACATCATTCCTAAAGGTTTAATACCTTTAGAGGAGTTGTTCGATCAGGATGATGTGGCCTGAAAATAGAGCTTGCTGCCAATCGAGAAAGGAGTTGAGGATGTGAACATTGGATCAGCTGAAAATCCTAAAATGGTGAGATTATCAAAGGCGTTGCCTCCACAGGTAAAAGAAAAGTATACCAGTTTACCCTCTTCTTTTATTGATGTATTTGCTTGGGATTATTCAGATTTGAAGGCATACGACACAAGCATAATTCAGCATATCATCCTCGATCAAGCCAAATCAAAAGCATTTTCGTCAAAAGCTAAGAAGAATAAATCCAAAGTTGCTACCGTCACTTGAGAAGGAAGTGAATCGGTTATACAAAGTTGGCATCATCGTCTCCATAAGATTTTCAGATTGGATTTCAAATTTGGTGCCCGTACGCAAGAAAACAGGTGAGATTTGGTTATGTATTGATTTTAGAAATCTAAATAAAGTATCTTTGAAAGATAACTATCCATTGCCTAAGATGGATCACATACTTAAGAGAGTAGTTGGAGCATCCTGCATGTCGCTACTCGATGGGTATTCAGGCTATAACAAAATTTTGGTCCATGAGGATGATAAAGACAAAACAACGTTCACCACTCTGTGGGGAACTTTTCACTATGCAAAGATGCCTTTTGGATTGAAAAATGCTGGTGCAACCTTTTAGCGGGTGATGGATATCGCATTTGCTAATGAAAAAGATGTCTTTTTAGTTGTTTATCTTGATGATTTGACAGTTTTCTCTAATTCAGATGAAGAGCACCTTTGTCATTTGAAGATTGTATTTCAGCGGTGTAGGAAGTATGGTATATTTCTTAATCCAAAGAAAAGTCTATTTGCCATGGATGAAGGCAAGCTTCTCGGTCATATTATATCAAAGGAGGGAATCTGCATCGATCTAGCTTGGGTAAAAGCCATTGAAAAGATTGATTTTCCACAAAGTAAGAAGGAAATCCAATCATTCAATGGTAAGATGAATTTCTTACGTCACTTTGTGCCCAATCTTGCAGAACATTTAAGGGAAATCAAAAACATGCTAAAAAAAGATAGTGTAGTGAAGTGGACCGAGGAAGCAATTAAGTCTTTCAATTTGGTGAAATTGGCCCTTTCTATAGCTCTAGTTTTGATAAGCCCGGACTATACTCAGGATTTTATTTTGTTTTCGTTTGCCTCGGATCATACTATGGTAGCGGTCTTGATGCAAAAAAGAGACCAGCTTGAGAAACCAATTGCATTTTTCAGCAGAACCATAAGGGATGTAGCATTAAAGTACAATATTATTGAAAAATAGGCCCTTGCTTTGGTAAAGGCATTGAAATATTTTCGGGTTTATATTCTGCATTCTCACATTCTTGCTTATGTCCCTAACGCTGCTGTTAAAGATGTCTTAGTGCAAATAGATCCAGAGGGGAGACGAGGCAAATGGATTGCTGCCTTGTTGGAATATGACGTGGAGATCAAACTGACAAAGCTCATCAAAGGACAAGGGCTGGCTAAATTAATGGTTGAGTCAAATTTGCATGCCTTAGACATTAATCTCATTGCTGCTATGTCCGAGGAAGATGAAGAGAGTCTGCCCGCTCAGGTATCAAAATTTTTTCTTCTTTCTCCTTGGTATTCAGACATTGTTTATGTACTCCAAAATCTGTCATCAGCATCTGGAATGGCTAAGAAAAAAAGTATAACCCTGAAATTGAAGGCTGCCAAGTTTTGTATCATGAATAATGCACTCTATTGGAAAGATCCCGGTGGTGTCTTACTCAATTGTTTGGTTGAAGAAGAGGCAAAACAGGTTATGGAAGACTTTCACAAGGAAGATTGCAGAGGCCGTCTTTTCTAGAAGACAACAGCCAATAAAATTTTGAGAGTGGGATATTATTGGCCAACTCTTTTTGCTGATGTGTACAAAATAGTGACAAGCTGCCACGAATGTCAGATATTTCAAGGTAAGAGGAAATTGTAGCCTTTACCACTCAAGCCCATTGAGGTAATTGCTCCATTTCAGTAGTGGGGTTTGGATTTTATTGGCGAGATCCATCCTTCTTCTTGAGCGCAGCGCAAATGGATCCTCACAGTGACAGATTATTTCACCAAATGGATTGAGGTGATTCCCACAAGGCAGACCAATGATTCGGTAATCATTTCATTTCTTGAAAACAACATTTTGTCTCATGTTGGCTGTCCAAATAAGCTGATCGCTGACAATGTATCAGCCTTTAAATCTAAAATAATGATTGACTTTTTTCATAAATATCAAATCACTTTGGGGCACTCAACTGCCTATTACCCACAAGGCAATGGATTGGCGGAATCCTCAAATAAATATTTGGTCAACATTATCAAAAAGCTGCTGGAAACGAACAAGAAAAGTTGGCACAAAAAGCTGGTCAAGGCACTTTGGGCAGATAGAGTAAGTCAAAAGAAATATATAGGCATGTCTCCTTTTGAGCTCATGTATGGTGTGGACACAGTCTTCCCAACCTCTCTTGCAATCCCGATGGTTAAACTCCTACAAGAAGCGAGCAGCGAAGATGATTATTTGTAGCGGAGAATCAATCAAATGATTCATTTGCAGCAAACTAGAGAGGAGATATTTCAGAACACTTTCACGCTGCAAGAGAGAATCAAGAAGATATGTGATTGAAAGGCAAAGATGGACAAGTTTCAAATAGAGACATAGTGCTGAAATGGGATGCAAGGAACGAAGAGAAAGGTAAGCATGGCAAGTTTGAAAATCTTTGGAAAGGACCTTATAGGATTGCTGCATATCAGGGCCAAAATGCTTTCCTTTTGCAAGAAATGAATGGAGAAGACTATCCCGGTGGGACGGTCAACGGTCGACTACTCAAACGGTACTATTTGTGAAGTGTTTTCTGCTGTCATATGTATCATTGTACATACCGGTTTGTTTAAATTCCCTTGCAAGGGTGTACTATTTTCATTCTTTTAGTTTGGGGCCCGAGGTGAAGGCTATAAAACTAAGGTTTGATTTTAGTTTTGGTTTGGTTTGTTTGAGTCAGGTCTTTTAGTTGATTTCAGTCTTGAAATTGAGTTGGTTTTGAGTCACATTTCAGTCCTGAAATTGAGTCAAGAGTCTAGTTTTGGTTTGTTGAAGTTATTGACTCCATAGCCCAATGGATGAAGGCACTGCCTACTTTCCTAGAGATCTGTAGTTCTTGGCATCTCCTAGGAGCTACCATCCCCATTGGAGCCAATGTTAGTGTTGGTATCTTCATCCCTCCATCAGAGATCAAATTCTCTTGTTGCATTGCATATTAGGTGTCTCGTTCAGTCAACTGCATTCCATTAGGAGCATGGATCATCTAAGGGTAGTGGTTTGTTGTACATTTTCCCTCGTGTCCTTTACTTGCTGGCCCATTTCCATTCATCAAGATCATCTGCAGTCACTTTTTGTCTTTCAAGTTGCAAGAGTCATTTCTAGGGTTTTAGTTTCATTAGGTCTAGGGTTTCATAAAAAAGGTCTTCAAAATGTCCAATAACAGTCAGAAGGCACATGAGGAGGTTGAATAATGTCCTAGTACCAATAAATTTCATAATCACTTGCTCAGATATGTATTTTTCCTCAAAATCCTATTTTGAGGAAAAACAGAGTATTTTAGGTTTTTATTATATAAATTCATGTAATTTCAGTTCTTCCATATCTAAATAACTTCAGTGGCAACCCTAGTCACCTTGCCAAGCTTTAGCTACTCCATCCCCTGCAAGGCAAACAAAAAATCAAGTCATTCAGTTCATCAAAGGCACAAATAAAGTAAACTACCCAAAAAACAGAGTTGAAAAGGTAAGTCACAATGCAAACATTATAAAAGTGGGTTTTATGAATGAAAAATCAAAAGCTCTTGTATATAAATCATTTTTCACAATTTAAAAAGCTCATTGGCATTCAAAGAAGAAAGATTGAGCAAAGTGAAGGTCGTGTTGGAGAAAGGAAGCAAAATCGCAGCAAAGAGTTTCAGTTTCGGGGGCGTGGCACATTGGGTGAGAATCACAACGCATACAAGTGGCATGGCGCATTGGACTACCCTCCACAATGTTAAAATTATACTGGTGCTGCACATACAGGAGGCACGACGTGTTGGGTTTGTGGCGCGACGCATAGAGCTGCCAAGCTCGATTTCACCACAAACTCCCTCAAATTTCCAAATTTGCTCAATCCAATGGTGTGCAAGTAAGTCTACAACTCTTCCCTTGCTAAGTGAAAGAGTTCTTCTTAGAATTTATGGTGGTTTAGTGTGAAAAAACTCAAACCCTACCTCTTTGCAATTTCTCAAAAAGAAATTGCCTAGGGTTTGTATTTTTGCTGCCAAGTTCACTCCACCACTCCCTCACTTTTTGACTCCTCCATTTGTTTCCCAATTTCATCCACTCATTCCCTAATGTCGGAGAGCAGTGGAATAAAAGGAAACAAATTGATAGGGAACATTATGAACCATATATCAAGCTCGGTTATTTGAGACAACTCAGCATATTTTTTCCCTTTCGGTACCTGAAAGACTCATATGCTCCCTTGATGAAACTCATAATGAAGTATTTCAGCTGTAAGGGCCGATTTTCTCGCCTATATGCCTATCATATCAGATTGTTGATGCACTTTACCAGGGTGAGAATGATGAATCTCCCCTACTTCATGTGCCGAAATATTGAGAATATGACCACCCTAGTACGACAGAAGACTCCTCAGCAACAGTTTAACAGTATATATCATTTTGCACTCATCAAAATTGTGGTCATACATCAGCTTGGTTTGCAGGGCATCACATGGGAGGATTTCATTTCTCATGAGTTCTTCACAGCTCCTCAGGTACCTCCAGAAACTTTTCATGAGATAGGTGGACCCTCACATCAGCAGGAGGGTCATGAGACACAGATTGCTAGTGTGTCGGTGTTTATCACCTATCAAAAGGGCACTAGAAGGTTGTTTGTAGCAGCAAAGCGAGTATTATCTCCACCCAGGGTGGAAGGGGTCTCGCTTCCTTCATCCGCACAACAGGTTCAGGACAAAGGCAAGAGGCCATTACATGATGAGGGGCCTTCAGGCGAGCAGGAGACCGATTTCATTCTCATTCAGGATGATGACACGGATTTGGGCCCACAAAGCTCAAAGCTCAAGGAGGTCATCCAAGAGTAACAGGTGGAAATCAATGCTTTGTCCCTCAACTTAGAAAGAGTTAAGTGGATAATAAAGTACCTGGAGCAAAGAAACAAGCAAATAAAGGATCAGCAAACCATTATGGAGTTTCAAAACATACGAGAAAACTGCCAAGCTGCCAAAAGGAGGAAGGTAAAGCTCACATCACTTGAGCAAGAAATCAATGCTGATCGAGAATCTTGGCTTGAGAGGGCTAATATCCACTTAGAAAGGTTGTTAGGGAAGGCCAACAAGGAGAAAACAATGTTGAGACATATGGCCCATCATTACATGGCGAGAAACAAAAGTGACAAGGCAAGAATCAGAAGCTTGAAAGCAAAGTTGAAGAGGGCATCAAGGAGGCGAAAGGAGCAAGATAGACTTCAAATATTGGCTGAGTCTTCCTTGGACCAACACAACACTTGATGGAGAACACTCAGCCCAAATTTCAAAAAATTTGGGCCACTTTTTGCATTTTTGGAATTTTTGGGCTAAAACACAGAATTTTCTGCCCAATGCGCCGCGCCACCTGGCGCTCGCTTTTGGTGGAGGCCTCCAAATGAGAAAAAATCAGCATTTTTGGATTTTTCTTGGAAAAATATGCATGCCTACCAATGGCCAAGAAATTTTGACAGGTTTTGAACCCCCAAAAAGGTCAAAAACACCCAAAAAATGACCTTGCTACCCCTATTTTGACAGACAGGAAGCAGTGTTGGGAGAACTTAGTTTTGTAGGGGAAAATGGAGGCCAAATTCAAAACTTCCACTTGTTCTAGAAATTATATAGGTAGACCTTTCCAACAAGCACACGTGGAGAAAATTTGGACACCGAGAAGGCCTCCAAATGTGGCTGTAAACAGGCGCTATGCATAGGGAAATTAGCACGGCGCATTAGGGAAATTTTGCTTAGTTTGACCAAGTATACTTTGTTTTTCGCCTAGTTTCTTGACAGTTTGACTTTTCTCCTTCTTAATGTCAAAATTATGATGTAATTTATTGTAAATTTATGGATCTTGATGTAATTATGTCAAATTTTCACTCATGGAGGTAGATTCATCTATCAAAAAGTAGTTTGCAACTGAATGAATCAGTTCCCTACTTTCTAGAGGCAAGCTGTTCCATTGCCTAGTTTTTAGTTCTCAGTTTAGAGTTAGTTGGAACAACTCCTAAACTTATGAGCTCAACCCCTAGAGGCTCGAATGAGTTATGGTTTGTCTATATCTTGTAATTTTTCATTCATTAGCATGGTTGGACTTTTGAGAAAGCTTGGAGTTTCATTGTATACTCATATCAGCAGTTTTGGCTAAGGAATAGACCAGGGTTTGCAACACTCTTTGGGATTCATGTGGCATCTTGTTTTGGTATTGTACTTTCTTCTATAATTGTGAGTTCACTTATGTTTATGTATTCCATTATCTATCTTTCTTCTTCTTAACTAAAACAAACAAGGATATAGGTAGAATCCATTGAAATTGCAGTGCTCTACCTAGGGTTTTCTTAGTTATTGATGTTTTCAGCTGTTTAAAGAGGATCCCTGGGGTTTTATTGCCCTCTTCAACTCCTCACCTGTCTAAATCTCTCCATTTCATTCAATTTGAAGTGCCAAATCAGATGCCTACCTTGCCCCATAGAGATCTCTGCAAAACTGAGCCTCATTCCCCACACCCAAAATCTGCCTTTCCATTTGAGCCAACACAACACCATTTTATTCAATCAAATTCATCTGCATACATACCTAGCCTAAAATCAGTTTTCACATAAGTCATCTCAAGCCTCATTGATCATATTTTGTGAGATTGACAATGAGAGAGCCCTCTCCCGACCTGGTAGGGCTAGCTACCAGGTTAAGCGTGGTTTGATGTTGTCCTAGATCCTACCTTTCTCAGCCTGAGGCATATTTAGGCTCTAACAGGAACATCTTCAAACGTAGGACCTACGGGTACTCTCTCTTCATCCCACTTTAGTAGTTTAAGCATTAGGACTGCTTGTTTTCTTGCTTCTTGTTAGTGTATTGCCTTCAATCTGTTGGGGTTTCCAACCCAGACCCTAGGGTGTTTTATCCCATAATAGAATTGGTGACTCCATTGGGGAATAAAATATTGTATTTCCTTCTTTGGGTTGTTTCTATCTTGATCTGGGCCTTCTTGTTTGGTTTCTTGATTTTTCCAGTATCTTTGACTTCTTTGCAATCTAGGCAAAAAGTATGATCTTTTGGATCAGGCCTAATTTTTTTTTTTTTCTTTGTTGGCCTTTTTATACGAGGTTTTAGTTCACATAGTCACGTACACACGTTATTTTGTCCAAATAAACTCGCGTGTATGCATGTTTTCTTGAGTACAATTGCGTATACACGCAGATCTGTCACTGCACAGTCGCGTACATTTGGTTTTGAATGAATTATTTAGATCCTGAGTCCAGTAAAGGGTTTTTCCTTATTTTTATTGCTTCTATTTAGTCATTGATTGTCTGGGAGAGTCTTCCTTCTTGCATATTTTTAGTTTCCTATCTCTCTTTGTGGAAAAACCTAGTCAACCTAGGGTTTGCTTTTTGGTGAAGTTTTAGCTTTTGTGTTTGGGTTCAAGGCTTCTTAGTGAAGTTCTTGGCTGTTTTGAGCTTTTGGAATAGGGAATTGGTATCAATTCACTTATAAGCTAGCCTTTACATTTATTTTCCTTTCTTTCTTGAGAGTTGACATATTTAGTTTTTTCTTGGTTTTTGAGAAAGTCCTTGCAATCTTGAAAAGTTTTTCTTGGTCTTCTTGAAATCTTTCTTGTTTGTTGGAGTTTGTATGTTGTTGTTCAGATCATTTTGTTTGAGTTTGTAGCCTCTTTTCACTTTAAGTCTTATCATGCTAATGATTCCTATGTTTTGTGAAATTTGAGGTTCTTTATGCTTGAATTTTATCTTGAAGTCTTTAGTAGTTTTGTTTTCTCAAGATCTCTTTGTGCCCTTAAAAAGAAAAAAGATAAAACATCTTTTTTTGCCTTTATTTTTCTTTTTGGTTTTGTTTTTGGTCTTTTTATAATTTTTGAGCAAGTGTGGAGTCTTTTCATTAGGTTGAATTTGCTTGATTTTGGGGAAAAAAATTGATTGAATTTGTTCCTCCTTTTTGTCAAGTTTTGGCCTCTTGATCTCTTTGAGAAACACATTTGCTTGATGTAAGAGAAATCCTTGGAATCTTGCATTAAGAATTTTTAGTTTGCATTAGGATAGATGCACTGTAAGAAATTTTAGCCCTTTTGTAGATTTTGAGTGTGTAGCGTGTGTTTTGAAAAGAAATAATTTTTTTCTTTTTTAGTTTGTTCATAGAATCTTTTGTAGAAATATATTTCATCGAAGAAAAAGAGTTGCATATGCAGGTAGCAAGGTTTTCTATTGGTTTTTTTGCGTAAAATAACAACATAAGTTACACTTCCATTTCACCCTTGACTTAAGAACATCCATTAAAATCAAGTGCTAAAACTAAAATGAACTAGAACTTTTTGATTTTTCATATATACATCAACTAGTCTAGGTTATTTAGGGCATTGGAATAGGTGTGTGGAGAGTTAAATCTCCAAGGACACTCTAAATTTAAACATAGAAGTTGATTAAAAGAGTGAAATCCAATGTCGTTAAGTTGTCTAGGAAAGCTCTTCTCTTCTGGGAGTTAAGCACGAGGGCGAGTGAAAGCATGGAAGAGAGATACCCCCTCTCCTACCTATTAGATCTCGACCAAAGGCTGTTCCGCCCAACTTCCAATATGAATTGGTGACCTTAGTCTCCATTCCTAGGGATTGCATAGGTGATTGTGGGAGGGAATACTCGTGGTACTTGAAGAAGACGTTGCATCACTTTCATAGTACTTTTGGAGGGTGCCCTTGCAAACCTAGGGTACTTGCACTGGCAAAGGATTTTGTCTGGAGGTCAACGTAACTATTTTTGTTACCTTCGTTGGTAGGTTTGGGTCATAATTATCCTAAACTATATTTGGAAGGTCCTTTCCTTCACTTTATTGTAGTTTGGTGTCTGGTCTTCATCATCGGAGCGGAAATAATTGGAATTTGCTTGATTGGTTGCATCTTTAGGGACTTTATAGTGGATTACTATTTTCTCTTTGTATTTAATTTTCTTTAGGTGGATTTGTCTTGTCACTTTAGGACCTTATATTCTGAGTGATTGGCCAACCACTCCATTGGTCTTTAAAGTCTTTTGATCTTTCTTTTGAAAGTTGTGGAGTTTCCTCCTTAAGGGAAAAGGTTTGATTGTGCATCTCTCTTCCTTGGAAATTCATTTGTACGATCCCGTAAGGGAAGGATCTATGTATAAGTTGGCTATGGCCAATATTCCTATGAAAGACAACCAAGGGACCCTTCTAAAACGGGATCCTTGTGCTTTTCCTTTCTTTGGAAATGTTGGTACCCCCTTGATGGCCACTTTGAATATTCCTGGATTGAATGTTGGACTACCATTTTGGTTGTGGTCCACTCTAAATATTCCAAATGTTCTTGAAGCTTCTCAAATGAATGCTTTATTTCAAAGGCATAAAATGGGTGTTAATGGTTCATCTTCTTCAAAATAGAAATCTAGGATTCCTCTTTCTTCTCCCTCTTGTAATAAGAGACCTAAAAATAAGAGAAAGAGGAAGAAGAAGATGAAGGATAGTTCTATCCATGAATCATCACCAACCACTGCAAGTCATCTTGGAGATGAGCTTTCAGCCGCTGCAAGTCATGCTGTGGGCATAAGTCTAGTCACTGAATGTCATACTAGCAATGGGTCACCTACCACTGTGAGTCATGTTGACTCACCTTCTTCTGTGAGTAGGACTGGGGTCATAAGTATAGTCACTACAAGTCATACTAGAAATGGGTCACCTACCTCTGTGAGTCATATTTCTATTGACTCACCTACTTCTGTGAGTAGGAATCGGGGCACAAGTCCTATCTCTCATGGAAAAGAGTCACTAACCTCTGCAAGTCATGTTGGGGGCTCTTCACCAACCACCGCTAGTCATGTTGGTGGAATGGATGTTGATCAGAAACCTAGGCATAGAATATTTAAACAAAAGTTCCCTTGTAATCTATGTAAGGGATACCATCTTACACATTCGTGCCCTAGTATTTTAGTGGTACAAAGGTTATGGTCCGAGTCTGATGATTCTTCTACTCCTTAATCTATTTTGGTTTCTCAACAATCTAATCAACCATTGGTTGATGAAGTTGTTGAGCCAGTGCAATCTTTGGCTAATTCCACTCCTCTTTTGTGGGTTGAAGTGCCTAACAACAAAGTCTTCCTGATTTCTAGTATAGAGTCTTCTGGTCTAGGGGGAATTATGATCTCTTCGAGTGTACCCCATCCAAGTTCTAGGAGTGTCTCATTTGATTGGGATAATGTTGTTGAGCCTCATCTTCCTTCTGCTTTACCTTTCCAAATAAGGGTTAGTGTTAATTCCAAAAATGCCTATTGATGTAATGTGGTTGAAGGATCCTCTGCAAGTATTATATCCTCCTTGACTTGGAAAGCTTTGGGTTCTCCAAAGTTGTTGGCAACTGATAGTGAGTTGTTAACCTATGATAGAAGACCTAGTGAATCTATGGGTGCTATTCCTCAATTGACTATTACTTTAGGTGGGAAGACTATATTAATCAATATGATGGTGGTTGATTGCCCTTTAGACTTTAATATGTTACTTGGCATGATTTTTTTTATGTTATGAATGTTGTGGTGTCTTCACTCTTCCGAGTGATTTATTTTCCTCATAACATAAATATTACCACTATTGATCCGCTTGCATCTGATAATCACCCCCATAATTTGAATTTACTACATAATACCCCTTTGTATGTTCCAAGTGTTCAGGTAGACTCTACCCAGCCATGGGTGAACTATGTGGCATTTTATCTATTGGGTTGTGATATATTCTTTCCACGACTAGCTACCCTAGTTAACTGTGGGGTTAGAGGGGGGGTGGAGCCCAACCTTTATTGTACCGATTGCATAGCGGGGGGTCACAGGGGGTTTTAGGGGGGTTGTTAGCCCCCCTCTACGGGGTTCAAGGTAGCACCCCGGGGAAAAATGTTTTGAACCCTATATTAGGTGGGCGGACCTACCTATGGTTTTGTGCATGGTTTTGGGCACGATGGTTTTCAGTCCATGGTATTGGATGCTTCAACATGTATATATATGTATTGTAACATTGAAAGGAACATAATGAAAAATCAATATGGTAGTCCCGTTTTGGGATCCAGGGGAAAATATCTATATATATGTGTTTTATGTGTTATGCTCTCGCATTGTTTAGCTTCCGTGTTTTAAAATTTGTATGTAGGTAATTTGTGTATGGGGTTAAAACCTACATTTGGTATCAAAGTTGTTTTGGCTTCAAGGGGATGCCTTTGTTGCCGAGGGGTTATACTCAAGCCTTTGATAGACCCTGTTCAGTGGGATATCTGGGGGATCGATTCTTGTGGTGAAAGAAGATGGCGAGCAATGGAAAGATAACGATCGATAAATTTAATGGTCAAATTTTTGAGTTGTGGAAACTCAAGATGGAGGATTTGTTGGTGGATAAAG
The DNA here is from genome assembly GCA_000404065.3 of Pinus taeda. Lineage (NCBI taxonomy): Eukaryota > Viridiplantae > Streptophyta > Pinopsida > Pinales > Pinaceae > Pinus > Pinus taeda. The sequence goes on from APFE031156210.1 coordinate 34,090, forward strand.
ATCAATGGATTATAGTATATCTGAGTACTAAACCAACGAGAGTGTATGATGAAGAATGGAAGAAGTTGGATTGGAAGGCAAAGAGCACAATACGATTGTGTGTCTTAGATTCAGTCTTACTGAATGTATCAAGGGAAGCTACAGTGAAGACTTTGTCGGACAAGTTAGGGACTTTGTACCAATCTAAGTCTCTCATGAATAAACTACTCCTGTGGAAAAAGTTGTATAACCTAAGGTTGAAATATGGAGACTCGGTGACAGAGCATCTCAATGCATTTAATACTATGGTAAGTCAGTTATTATCTATTGATATTGAAATTTCAGATGAAGATAAGTGCATTAGTTTGTTGTGTTCTCTACCAGATTCGCGGGATAGTCTGGTTATTGCAATAGGTAGCAATGCAACTTCTTTGCAGTTTGATGAAATAGTCTCATCCTTGCTGACCGAGGAGATGAGACAAAAAAATATGGAGAGCTAGAATGGTGATGCCTTGTTTGTATGAGGACGGTCCTAGAATATAAACAAAAATAAGTCATTGAGTGGGAGATCAAAATCTAGAGGGAGATCTAAACCTCTAGGAAAACCTGTAAAGGTGTGTTGGAAATGGGGAAAGGAAGGGCACTACAAAAGGGACTGTAAATCTAAATCTCTTGACAAAGGAAAGAGATCTAATGATGCTCCTTCTGTAGAGGAGAAAACCACCTCAGATGAAGGTGGGGATGTGTACTTGCCTTCTTAAGGTACACATGTAGATCATGAGGCATGGTTGATTGAATCGGGTGCATCCTTTCACTTCACTCCCCATAGAGAGTGGTTCTGCAAGTATGAGAAATATGATGGTGGTGATGTCTTCTCAGGGGATGACAAGAAGGCTAAAATCGTTGGTTGTGGAAAATTTAAGTTGAATTTGCAAGGTGAAAGGGTTAGAGCACTTTCGAGTGTTCTGCATATTCCTGCATTGGCT
>APFE031156210.1:35074-63425 GCA_000404065.3 Pinus taeda
TAAAGAATTTAAGGTTCTGGTGGAAAATCAGACAGAGAAGAAGATAAAGGTACTGAGGACAGATAATGGTGGAGAATTTTGTAGCAAGGAATTTGAAGAATTTTGTAATAAGTGTGGTATAGCATGGCAGAGGACTACTCCATATACACCTCATCAAAATGGAGTCACAGAAAGAATGAACAAGACGTTGATGGAAATGGCAAGAAGCATGCTCAGTGGTGTCGGGTTAGGACAAGAATTTTGTGCAGAGGCGGTTGATACTGCATGTTACTTGGTCAACAGGTCACCTTCATCAGCGTTGGAGGATAAGACTCCACAAGAAGTATGGACTGGTAAGAAACCCTCTCTTTCACATCTGAGGATATTTGGATGTGATGCATATGTACATGTTCCAAAGGAGAAAAGAAAAAAGTTGGATAGTAAATCTGAAAAGTGCATCTTTATTGGGTATAAGGATGGGTTAAAGGGTTATAAGATTTGGAATCCAGTAACAAGGAAGGTTGTGTACAACTAAGATGTGGTGTTTAGAGAGGTGAAAGATGTTATTAAACATGAATTCCAACCAAAGGAACCTGAGAAGATAGAGTTTGAGCTTAAGGAGGAAGAATTAGATTCTACAACAAAAGAGGAATCAGAAGATGAAGGGCCACAAACTGTAGTTGTGAGAAGATCAGTTCGAGAAAGAAGGAAACCAGAAAGGTATAGTCCATCTGATTTCTATTCAACTTTTGATTTATCTATTACTGATGATGATCCTAGAATTGTGAAGGAAGTAGTAGATTCAGAGGATGGAAAAATCTGTAAAGAGGCCATGGTTGATGAAATGGCATCTTTGCACAAAAATGAGGCTTGGGATCTGGTGGAGTTTCTGGTTGGAAGGAAACCAATTGGCAGCAAATGGGTGTTCAATAAGAAGACAAATGAAAAAGGAAAGGTGGAGAAATACAAAGCTCGGTTGGTAGAAAAAGGTTATTATAAGGTGCCAGGTATTGATTTTGGTGATATTTTTTCTCTTGTTTCCAAGTTAGCTTCTATCAAATTACTTTTATCTATTGTTGTTGCTTTTGATTTTTAGGTAGAATAGATGGATGTGAAGACAACATTTCTTCACGGGGATCTAGAAGAAGAGATCTACATGAAGCAACCTGAAGGCTTTGCGGTAGAGGGTAAGAAAGAACCTGGTATGCAAGTTAAAAAAGTCTTTGGATGGGTTAAAACATTCACCAAGCATGTGGTATAAGAAATTTGATACATTTATATGGGGACTTGTCTTCACCAGAAGAAAATCAAATCATTGTGTGTATTTTAAATTAATTGGTGATCATGTTATTTATTTGGTCTTGTATGTGGATGATATGTTGCTGGTTGGAAATGAAAAATAAATTATCTAGGATTTGAAGACTCAATTGTCCTCCAAATTTGACATGAAAGATCTTGGTCTACAAACTATATTTTGGGCATGGAAATTAAAAGAGATCAGGAAACGAGGAAGCTTTGGTTAAACCATAGGAAGCATGTCGATACAATACTGTAGAGGTTTGATATGCAAGATAGTAAACTGCTGAAGGTTCCTATTCCTGTAGGTGTAAAGTTATCTGCTGAATAGTGTCCCAAGGCACAAGAAGAGGAAGAGGACATGTCCCGTGTTCCATATGAAAGTGCAGTTGGTAGCTTGATGTACGCAATTGCATGTATTAGACCATACATTGCACATGCAGTGGGAGTATTGAGCAGGGTTATGTCAAAACCAGGGAAGGAGGATTGGACAATAGTGAAGTGGGTCTTCAGGTATTTGTGTGGCACTAGTGATTATGGTTTGTGCTACCAAGGAAGTCCAGGATTGGACAAGGTTTTGGATATTTGTGGCTCTGTTGATGCAGACTGGGCTAGAGATCTGGATCAAAGAAGATCTACAAGTGTTTATGTGTTTAACCTATTTGGAGGTGCAGTCAGTTGGATGAGTAAGAAAAAGCTATAGTGGGATTATCAACTACAGAGGCAGAATACATGGTAGCCACTCATGCAAGCAAGGAAGTAGTTTGGTTGCATAGCTTGTATTCAAGTATGGGGTTATTATAGGGAGATATAAGAATAGAATGTGATAGCCAAAGTGAAATTTTCTTGGCAAAGAACCCTTCTTACCATTCAAAGAGAAAGCACATTGATGTTCAGTATCACTTTGTGAGGGATATGATAGAAGACAAAAAGGTGTTGCTAGTAAAGGTGGACACTTTGAAGAATATTGCAAATGCATTGAAAAAATTTGTGAGCTCTGAGAAGTTCTCTTGGTGTAGAGAAATAATGGGTGTTGCAAGGTTGGATAAATGACTAAGATCTCTTGTGGAAAGAAAACAATAAGTGGGAGAATGTTGGGTTGTGTTATATTCTTTTCACGACTAGCAACCCTTCGTTGTGCTGATTGCGTAGTGGGGGGGTCACAGGGGGTTTGAGGGGGGTGGTTAGGCCCCCTTTACAGGCTCTGGGCAGTGCCCCGAGGAAAATCTTTTTGGACCCTATATTAGGTGGGAAACCTACTTATGGATTTGTGCATGGTTTTGGCACATGGTTTTGGGCGCAATGGTTTTTGGTCCATGGTATTGGATGCTTCGGCATGTATATATATGTATTGTAACATTGAAAGGAACATAATGATAAATCAGTCTAGTAGTCTCGGTTTTGGGATCTAGGGGAAACACTTTGTGTATATGTGTTTTATGTGTTATGCTCTCGCATTGTTTATTTTCTATGTTTTAGAATTTGTATGTAGGTAATTTCTATACGGGGTTAAAACCTACAGTATCATCAATGTTCAATTGCTTTTGAGAAGGATCCTTTGAACTATTATTTTCCTTCTCAGGATTTGGTCCCAACAGTTTACTGAGTGATTTCTCCTTTGGGGACATGGGACCCCGTAATTCCCTCTTTCGATCCTTCTAGTTCTCATGATTTCTTGGAAGTCGAGTTGCCTTCACGGGAGGAACTTTTTGAAGCCACGAGGTTTAACTACCAAAGGATTCCTTAGCCTGAGCCCCGCAAGTGGCTTGTCCGGAAGAACTATTATGCGTAAGCCACAAGGATGTGTGGTTCCCTGTACCATATTGTATATATAAGGTATGCATTTTCAAGTTTCGTATTCTTTAACAAAAGCTTTTATTTGAATTTTATATATGGGATGTATTAAATTCTTGTCTAGTTTTCCTAATTATGTCTACGGAACTTGGAAGACTTATCCTTTGGGCATTTTTATGGTTGACTCACTCTGACAAGTATTGGTTCTAGAAACTAGAATATATGTTAGGTTTTTCACCTGCATTGTGCATTTATCAGTTTCCTTTTCCATTTTGGCCTTAGGATCAACCCCACCAAGATATAACACAAAACCTTATCATTGCTTAGAAGTGTCATAACTTGTGTGGTAGAGCCAACCTTATCATGGGCGCCATAGATAGTACCTTGTTGTCACTTGGAACCCATGCTAAACTTTTGTTCTTAGGTTCAGGAGTCCTCTTTAGTCCCGCCATGACTTTGTGATGAAGCCTTATTCCTCTTCTTCTTCGCTATATTTTTGTCTTTATACCCTAGAGGCTCCCACATTTTGAGTTGTACTAGTGCATTGCATGTTGACCATTTGTACCTTTTGGCCTTAAACTGACTTCAATTGGACTCGTGTATAAGCCACTTTTGGATCATGTATTTCTGCAGAATCAACCTTGCAATCTCTTAGCCTCTGCAAATTGACACCTTATGCCCATGGAAAGAACATTCCTTTGAGTGTCATTGACTAGTCTTCTCACATTGCATTGAGCATAGGAATGTTCCACTCCCAATAACTAGCACATCTGTATTTAGACACTCGTTATTTCCATTGTACCATAGGCATTCATTTATTATTTTTCAGGATTTTTAAATATGAAAAAACACAATATATATATATATATATATATATATTATATATATATATATATATATTGATATTGCAAAAAAAGTCTAGAACGGGACATTACTTCCATAATTGATGGAAACAAGAGTCAGTTGTGTCACCCTTCAAAAAAGCACTCAAAGCAAGTCTTTCTTCCATCGAGATAGGATTTAGTTTGAATTAGGAAAGCCATAACCTTTTCATTGAGTCAGTAATCCTTAGGTTGGTTATCTCTTCCAATCATATGGAGAGTTTGTTTCTACCTCTTGCGTGACAAACTTATACAAAGTTATCATATGCTTCCATACAGTCACGTTTGAGTCATCCTTTTATTCAAGGGAAGTAAACTTGAGATGGCCTTTCTATGATGTCTCTTGACTTATTTTCAGTCGTCCATCCCATTTCTGTCAAAGTTATGTTCAATATCACATTAGCTATTTATTCCTTTGCTCATTCTAGTTAAGAAGGTCTTTGTTGACTTCTTGCTGGTGGGTTTGCTCTTATCAACTTCGACAAATTGCTCTGAGAGTAGGCCTAGAGTTGTTAGGGTCCAACCCTAACCCCTTTATTTATGTAATAAACCCAATGGGGCCGAGTCATAGTCATAGTTAGTTAAAGAGTCAATAAAGCCCATATAAATAATTGTAAGTAGTTGAACCACATTTAAGAAAGGAACCACAATTAGTTGCAAACTAGTCATAATTAATAAATAAAGTGGTTAACCCATGTTACGCAAAGGACCACTAGTCGTTATGTTGTTGGAGGTCAGTTAGCTGTAAATAGTCATATTTAGAAGGGAAATATCATCGAGTCTTATTTTTAATCGAGCTCTGCTCTGCTGGAGGTCCCCCCTCGAAGAGGCAAGTGAACATTGCATCTATCTCTGAATAATAAAATACTTGTTGTTTTTTCTCATTTTATCTAGTGTTCTGGGTTGTATTTCTTCGCATATTTGGCATTCTGGAATTTCTCGTAGGTCAAGAGCATAACAAGTGGTATTAGTGCACTTTCCAAGGCCGGCTATACCTCCATTTTTTGTAGATTTTTTTTTAGATTGGAGATGTGTTCTAGCGTCTTTAAACCACAGGATCTGTCGCTGAGCGCATAAATGTGCAGATTTGGGGAGGCATGCGCATAGGAAATACAATAGGTGGTCATGCTTGTTGGAAACCCTTGTAATCCCTATGGGTACCCCTTCGAGTAGTAGTGCATTAGATAGAACCGCGCATGGACTACACTTCCACGAACCTTTTGGGTATATCGAAAGCCCCCTAGGATCACCTGAAACCTCACCTTAGATTAGTTGTCGGTCGCCTTGCTTCTATAGTACATTGAGAACAACACTCAGGGATATTACTCGGGCGTACGATATGGTAGTTGGGTAGTACGGCTAAGGGTACGGTTGATCCTCCTTAATTATTGCCCTAAAAGATTGGGCTGAGTACTATTGTTGGACCCTCATGTATATTTCTATCTGTAGTACTTGTCACTCCTTTGTGACCCTAGTTCCCTCTGCTCTCTGAAGATCATCCATTATCTTGTCTTCCAGATTAGATCCAATAGTTGGTGTTCTCCCACTGTAGTACAATTTAGATATAGCAGTTGGGGTTCTGTCGCCACCGTACCAATCAGATCCAATAGTTGGGGTTCTGCCGAGTAGTGCAACTCACGTTCAGTAGTTGGGGTTTCGTAGGTAGATCTGACTCTCTGTGTAGTGAGACTTGTTGCTACTATAGTCTAGGCCTAATTTTCATAGGACATTTGGCAGGATCAAGTTTTTTGGAATTTGGCCACTACAGTATTGATTTGGGACGCTTACAAGAGACTTATCCCATAAGATTCAGGACAACAAGTTGATGCAGTGGTACCATTCACTTGTTAGCTTCAATTTTCTAGTGGTCCCAAATTTTTTCAGAGTGACTTCAAGTGACAGATATCTTTGTATGGTAGAAACCGGAGCTCAAGTCATGGCCAATGCAAAGATTGAGTGCCTTGAAACAAGGTTGGATGATTTCAAGGACCAACTGGAAAAAATTGTAGCATCGATTACACAATTCACTAAGAGCATGCCGAAGTTTCATCAGGAGGCGCATAGTATTAATGAACACCTCAAAGGAGAATCTAGCCATCATATTCATTTCCATGGAAATCACCAACATTCCCCCCAGGCCACCCAAGCTAGACATGTATAAATTTGATGTCTCTAATATGGTAGTATGGGTATCACAAATGGAACAATATTTCACTCTGAATAATATCTGCGATGGTCAAACTAAACTATGTGTGGGAACCCTTTACTTGGACCAAGAGAGATGGAAATGGTGGCAGTGGCATGTGAAATGTTATCCCAGAAACAAAAATTGCCATGTGTTCTCAAAAGCCCTTTGTGACCACTTTGACAGAGAATCTATTTTTTTGGGTCATCTTACTAAGCTCCGACAGATAGGTATAGTAAAAGACTACATTACAACCTTTGAGACATTGGCAATCCGAACACAAGTTCTAGGAGATGAATTCTACTTGGAGTGTTTCATTAGTGGTCTCAAAGAAGCCATCCAAGCACATGTCTGGATCAACCACACACCTAAATAGATAGATTCTTGCAAAAAGGTTGTCAAGGTGGAACTTGCCTTAACTACCCAGTCTACTCATCCAAATTTCATAGCCAAGGGGCATCCCACCTAGGCTCAGGACCCTACCCAAACACTTAAGTTTCAAAAGGTGTCTCCAGCAGAAATGGTTGAATGAAGAAAACAAGTATTGTGCTACTACTGTGATGAAAAATACTCCCTAGGGAATAAATGCAAGGAACCAAAATTATTTCAAATTGATGTTACTGATCACAACTCATCTGAGGAATCTCGACCCCTTGGGGGCTAGAGGGCGAATTTGAGCAAACCCAACATGAAAATGATCTCACAGGTATGCTAGATGAACTAGTTATCTCGCGACATGATTTGGGAGGCATTTCTGCACCCCAAACTCTCAAAATCTGAGGCTTTCTTAAACATCGCCCAGTAGTGGTATTGATTGATAGTGGCAACACTCACAACTTTATCCATAAGTGAGTCACCTACGCTATTCATTGTTTTGTATGGGCAGTCTCTAATTTCCAAGTTGTTATTGCTGATGGGGGGACAATGAAATGTGAAGGCCGCTGTGAAAATATTAAACTTTAAATGGGAGACTACCACCTGAAGACACACATGTTTGTGATTAATATGGGAAGTTGTGACATTGTCTTGGGTGTTGAATGGCTTTGCACACTATTCCCAATCACAATGGATTTCCAGGAGTTATATATGAGATTTAAGCAGAATTATCACATTCACACACTACGTGGACTCTAAGCACGTGCTCCTACTATCATCAACTCACATCGAATGGAAAAGTTGTTGAAAAAGGGCCATCATGGAGTCATTGCCCATTTTAATGCCATCCAGGCCATTGAATCCACTACTCTTTATATTCATCCTAAGATGTAATAGGTCTTAGACCACTACCAACAATTATTTAACAAGCCTAAAGAGCTTCCATCCTCTAGAGGTGAACATGATCATAGAATCCCTTTGGTCCAGGGGGCCCAACTGCCTAATGTGCGCCCATATCGATATCCTTTTTCCCAAAAGAATGAAGTTGAAAAAATAATCAAGGATCTCCTTGAATCAGGTGTTATTCATCGTAGCATCAGTGCTTATTAATCACCAATGGTCATGGTGCTAAAGAAAGATGGAGAATGGCACATGTGTCTAGACTTTTGGGCCCTCAACAAGGTCACTGTCAAAGACAAATTCCCTATTCCAGTTGTTGATGATATGCTTGATGAACTACATGGTGCTCAATTCTTTACCAAGCTCGATCTTCACTCTGGCTATCACCAAATACGCATGAAAGAAGTAGACATTCCCAAGACTGCTTTCCGAACTCATAAAGGCCATTATGAATTCTTGGTTATGCCATTTGGTCTTTGTAATGCTCCATCTAGTTTTCAAAGACTCATGAATCACCTGCTTAAACCATATCTCTGAAAATTTGTCCTTGTATTCTTTGATGACATTCTCATCTACAGCCTAACCTGGGAAAAACATCTTCAACATGTAGACCTGATCTTGCAACTACTCCAGAATCACAAATTATTTTTCAAATTGTCCAAGTACTCTTTTGGCAAGGAAGAAGTCAAGTATTTGGGACACATTGTGGGTTGTGAAGGTTTCAGGGTTGATCCAAAAAAGATACAGGCAATGAAATAATGGCCCCAACCAAAAACCTTGAAGAATTTGAGGGGATTCTTGGGTCTCACTGGCTACTACTACAAATTTGTCTGCAATTATGGTCGCATTGCTAGACCCCTCATTAACCTTCTCAAGAAAAATTCATTCCTCTGGATTGATGCAACACAATAGGAATTTGTGGCTCTCAAATAGGCCATGTGTTCCACTCTAGTATTGGTACTACCGAACTTCACCAAATCTTTTGTGATTGAATATGATGCTTCTGGTACTAGTATTGGTGTTGTCTTAATGCAGGAAGGTCGACCCTTGGCTTTCACCAACCAATAACTGAGTGGGAAACATCTGGGTCAATCTACCTATCAGAAAGAGATGATGGCCATATTACATGCAACAGATACTTGGCAACCATACTTATTGGGGTGGCATTTCCAAATCTGCACAGACCATCAAAGCCTCAAATATTTTTTGGAGAAACGTTTATCCTCGCCACAAAAAAAAATGCCTAGAAAAAATGTTGGGATATGATTATGAGATAATTTACAAGAAAGGGCATGACAATGTAGTAGCTGATGCTTTATCATGCCAATTTGAGGATGAAAGCACCCTGCTATCAATCTCTCTTCCCATACTAGATTTGATTGAAGAATCCTACAAAGAATGGTTTTCACACCCCTCTCTCTCCCAACTTATTAATAACTTGAAAGAAGATCCTAATTCCTCAGTCGGCTACTCTTGGAAGGATGAGATTCTTCACTACAAGGATCAAGTAGTTATATTGCTAACATCCACCCTCAAAACCAACATTTTGCAAGACTTTCACTCATCTCCCATGGCAGGGCATGCATGCTTTTAGAAGACTCATGCTCGCACTCGTTGTTCTTTCTTTTGGATGGGCATAAAAAATGAGATTCTTATTTTTGTAGCTGAATGTGATGTGTGTCATTGCCACAAAGGAGAAACAGTCAGGTTACCAGGAACCTTACAGCCATTGCCACTCCCTACCTCCATTTGGATGGATGTTTCCATGGATTTCATTACTCATTTCCCAAGGTCGGGCAATAAATCCATCATCATGGTGGTTGTGGAAATACTTTCTAAATATGCTCATTTTTGCACTCTACCCCACCCATTTACTACCACTTTGGTGGTTCAATATTTCATGGACCAAATCTTCAAACTGCATGGCATGCCATCTTCCATTTTGTCTGATTGTGACCCAACTTTCACCAAAAAATTTTGGCAAGAGATTTTCAAGCTACAAGGCATCCAACTCTAACTAAGTACTGCATATCATCCCCAAACCGATGGTCAAACTGAAGTAGTCAGCAAATGTTTGGAGACATATCTAAGGTGTTTCACTTCAGAAAAGAAACATCAATGGGTACAGTGGCTACCTTTATCTGAATGGCAGTATAATACTAACTCTCATGAAGCCACCAAGATGACTCCATATGAAGTAGTGTATGGCCAACTCCCACCCTCACCTATTTCTTATATCCCTAGATACTCTAAGGTGCAAGCAGTTGATCAACTCCTATAGAACTCGGTCGCCATGCTCACTTGTCTCAAAGATAATCTCCATCAAGCTTAGAATCGAATGAAGCAACATGCAGACCAACATCATTCTGAGTGCACATTTCAAGAAGGGGATCAGGTATTCCTGTAGTTGCAACCATACAAGAAAACCTTTCCCAAAGAAAAGGGTTGCTAGAAACTAACTCCAAAATTCTATGGACCTTACCAAATACTTCAGCGCATTAAAGCAGTATCCTACAAGCTGGCCTTGCCACCAACTTCAAAAATCCATCCAGTATTTCATGTATCATGCCTTAAGAAAGTGGTGGGGAACAATTGCATAACTAAAACTAGTCTACCCGAATCGGATCAGGAAGGTTCACTCTAGCTCCAACTAGAATAGGTTCTCGATACTCATGGAAGGCATCTGCTTGGTTGCACGATCAAGGAAGTCCTCGTCAAGTGGAAAGACACCTCTCCATAAGATGTGACCTGGAAACCAGCCACTATTCTTCAGTAATTTCTGCAACTTCAACCTTGAGGAAAAGGTTGCTTTTGATGGGGGATGGAATGTTAGGGTCCAACCCTAACCCCTTTATTTATGTAATAAACCCAATGGGGCCGAGTCATAGTCATAGTTATTTAAAGAGTCAATAAAGGTCTTATTAATTATTGTAAGTGGTTAACCCACATTTAAGAAAGGGACCACAGTTAGTTACAAACGGTATATAATTAATACATAAAGTGGTTAACCCATGTTATGTAAAGGACCACTAGCCGTTAGGTTGTTGGAAGTCATTTAGCTATAAATAGTTTTAGTTAGAATGGAAAGATCATCGAGTCTTTTTTGTAATCGAGCTTTGCTCTGCTAGAGGTTGCTCCCTCGAAGAGGCAAGTGAACATTGCATCTATCTTTGAATAATAAAATACTTTCTATCTTTTCTCATTTTATTCTGTGTTTTGGGTTGTATTTCTAGCACATTTTTCATTCTGGAATTTCTCGCAGGTCAAGAGCATAAAAAGAGTCACACCCTGGCCTTATTTCCATCATTGATAGGTGACCTTGTACTCAGCATTGATCAGTGTCATGGGTCTTTGATTGAGTGGCTTCCCTTGTGTTCGACGTCAGCTTACATTATCACACATTGGGATTTTTGCAGTACCTTGGGACTGTATGGGCCCATGTGTGATAATGTAAGCTGACGCCGAACACACATTGGGGCCACGACTCAACATATTTACACAGTATTAAAGAGAATCCTGAGATCACACCGTCTCTAATCATGTAAACTTGGACATATTGCCTCTTTTTCTTTTTCCATGTTCATAATATTAGCATGGGAACAATATAAAAGCCATGTTCTCGTGATATTAGAATGATAAATTAGTAGGAAGTCCCCTTTTCTCAATAGATTCTTCATTAACCTATGAATCTTTTTATGTCATCCATATCATTGAAAAAATTTAAACAATCATATTTCCATTCGAATGTCCATATATATATCATAATCATGTATACATTACATAAGTACATGTGCAATTAAAATCAAGGTTAAGAAAACTCCCTTCGTGCCATTTTACTGTTCGCTTAATCATGGTCATAACAAATAATGAATTATGTCAAATAAATACAGGGCTTAAATAGCTCCCTGAATATCAGCAAGGAAAGAATTAGTTAATGGAATTATTATCCAGATTCCTCCTTTTAACTTCTCTTTTCACCTTGTTGTTATGTGGAAATTTCCAGCCACTTACATTTTCATTTGTGCATGTTATCATTTTCATGAAAATTTTCCTAATAGTGTTACATATTACCTTTTTTCTTAGTATGTTCTTATCCATGCAAATCATGCATTTTCCCATTCCTTATGGATTCATCACTTTCTTGTCACCCCAGCCAACTTGTTCTAAGGCCCCCAAGTATGTAAATCAAGAGACAAATTTAAAATTAGTAGGCAATGCATGCAGAAAAACAAAGGAAAACATTAAAAAAACAAATAAAATCCACAATAAAAATCAATTTATAGCCAATCACGCAATTAAAGTTTAAAAGCATAACATATCAACATAAAAAACAATTGTCCCAAAAATTGGTTCAATGTCCTGAGTCCAAAATGTAAGGCACTTTCAGCCATCATACCATGCAGGTACATGTTCTCACCTATATGTATATACATATGCATCAAAATCAGTCTAAGACTTCTTTCCAAGCCCTTTTCATTGCAACTTCATGTTCCTATGGTTCGAAGGAGTTGCTTACTTTATTTTTCAGCTTGTGGGGATAGTCTCATATTAAATGATCCTCCCCACAGGACCAATGTGAGATGGGATTCTTTTCCTTCTCAAACTCGCGAGGCCTCCTTTTTCCAATTTCATTTTCCCTTTTGGAGAATTTATTTTGATATGTCGATTCCTGCAATTGTTTTTGTTGTTTATAGTTCTACTTGTCTAGTTCTTGTTATTTCCTGGAAAGCTTCCTAATTTATGCCTTGCAGAACTTTAGCTCATCTTCCATGTGAGCTCAACCCTCTAGTGCCTGAAGACTCTTGCTCTTCCAAAGGAACTTCTCCTCTTTGGTTCATGTTATGTTCCACTAGTCATGTTTACCCTATTTTTTCCATTGGTTATTCCTATGTGTTGCCACATACACTTTAGTTATTGGTGCCATGATGAAATATAAACAAGTATACCAGTTTTCATCCTATCAACTAGACCAAGAATGTTACCCTATAGATTTTCACACATTTCAAAATTTTCATCAGGTGCATGTCTCAAACCATAACATAATTTAACATATACATCAACATGGACTGAAAGTTTGAATTTTCATATATATATATAATATAAAATATAATATAAATATAAATAAAATATATATATATATATCATATATATAAATATATAGATAATAATGATAAAATACAATATATATTATAATATATAATATATATATATAATAATATAATAGTAAGAGTATAAGTATATGTATATGTTAGTGTATAGTATATGTAATGTATATATGTATAGTATAGTATTAGTATGTATATGTATATGTATATGTATATGTATATGTATATGTATATGTATATGTATATGTATATGTATATGTATATGTATATGTATATGTATATGTATGTATGTATGTATGTATGTATGTATGTATGTATGTATATTTCAGTTAGAAACAACTAGGCTATGCAATGCAAGCAACACGAGGAATTCCCCAATACCTCATCTCACATAAACATTCACACACTCACTTATTCCCAGAATTTAAGAATACACCATTTAACCAATAGTGTTAGTTTACTACAAACGAGTACACACAATCCATGCAGGAAACTCTGCCAAAATTAACAAGTGTCCATGGTTACATAAATAGACTGTACATACCTTCAAGATGCTTAATAGTAAGTGCATGAAATATGATTGCATTCATTAATTAGTTAAATTGCATCAAAACATCCTTGCAATCAGCATGCAACTTCACAATCAAATATTATAAAATGCATACAATCCTATTTAGCTACTACACTCAAAGCTAGAGTTCCTCTCACCTCCAAGGATTTGAAGATTGGACCTACTGCTTTATTAACATTGTAATCAGGGCACCAATTTATTCCCAAAGTTCTAGTATTGAACCTTTTATCTTCACTTCTTCTGGAATAGAACCCATCCAGTCCAATTGTTGAATCTGGAAGCTCTAATACCACTTTGTAACATACCCCTTACTGTCCCTAGCCCACACTGAGGGTAGAAGGAGGAAGTTATTAGACTGGCCCAACCTCCAAAGTCCATTTATGGAAATGGGGTCTACAATTTTTTTTTAATCTTTTTCGACTTCCTAAAAACCCAAAATGAATAGCATATTTGTTTCCATCTCGTCGATACTTTTCCAACCATATAAAATTTGCCTCGATCTAACTCCCAGATCAAAAGATATGACTGATGTAAGTCTTGGTTGATCATATTGTGCCATGTCATTAGGCCTACCATGTGGCACCCACATGGTTGTGCACGTCTTAGGCCACATGGGAATTAATGACTTTCTCATATGTCATATCCTTCCAAACGATTGAATGTCCACACATAGACATAGGTGGTTTAAGTGGGTGTGTACCCCTCCTTTGCCACCTCATTCGAGAGATTAAATCTATGGAATTTATCTTGTATTCTCTTAGTATTTATTCCAGGGTAAACCTTCTAGGATTGTGTGGATCCTCATGGACCCCACTGTCAACAAGGCCCAACACCTCCACTCGACCTAGCCTTTCCACATCATCCTGGTCATTATTCCATGCGGCTGCCCCTGTTGAAACTTCTAGGAACAATCCTTCTAGGGTTACTTGGAATTTTCGATGGACCCTTGCTTCACCCATTTTTTAGATAGTTTTTGTGGCTTCATGCATGGCTCCACCATGCCACGTCTTCCCATCCCATGTTAATTTTTCCTTTGTTCGTATATGCTGGCATTACATGGAAACTTGCCATGTTTATCGCCACCTCAACATGACTCAACCAATTTCTCTTGCTACATTTGTTCATGCTTGTGCATGTGGGCCCCGTTCACCACAACACCCTAGGGATAAAATCACAATAGGGCTGCACCCAACTCCTTGAGAAATTGTATGGGACAAAGTGTCAGGGTGACATCACTAAGCCTTTCCATTGAGGTAACATTTCTCTCCATGTGTCCCCAATCTAAGCATGCCACATGTCACTCACTTTTAGGGCACTTGAGCACCTCAAACCTTCAATTTTGGTTAACATGTGTCCCACCCTTCAGATGCCACGTGGATCTGAGGCTACGTGATCATCATGCAATGTGTGGGTCCTACCTATTCCTCCACACTATAAAAAATGTTTTTCCACATTACAAGGGTTTTGGCTTTTCTAACGCATTATTATGCCAACCATTACCATCTGTCCCCAATTTCTAAGTCACCCTAGGAATTAAATCCCAAGAGTTTCCCCTTGGGGCACCCCAAAAAAATTTCAGGACACCAACCCTCTGGGACACATGGGCAGATATAATCTCAAGGTATCCAATGATTGGGATCTCTCCTCCCTATACCATTGGAAATGGAACATGGCTATATGGTGCTTACGGCATGAGTCTCCATGCTCCTCCAGCCCTAGATCATTGGCATAAGTGTAAGGTTTTGGGATATTCCACTCTTGACACTTAGTTACGATGCCTACACATATGGATAAGACCAATCCCCTTATTGCCTTGAACTTCTCCCCCACTCATTTCCATACTTGTATAAATAGGCGTAAATCTTGGATCTGGTTGTTTTTCAAGGGCTTCTCCCTTAGCACCTAGTACTGATAATGCACTTATGAGGAGCCCTTACCCAGGTCTCTAAAATATAGGTCATGGATACACAAATAAAAATATATATGCAAGCCCATCTGGGCCATCCTCCTAAGCTTGAACTACTTCAGCCTAAACTCAACCAATGAAGATGTAACTAAAGTATGATTTCATCATATGTGTGTGTGTGTGTGTGTATGTGTGTGTCCAAGGCCATCCCTCCTGTTCTTAGCGAGACACCACCCAAGCCTCAAATCTCCTTTCATATATATATATATATACCCACACACACACTCACATACAGAATGTTATATCAATTGAGCTTATATGGCCTTAGTCGAACATAGAATTCATATGTATAACTTTATTTAGATAAAACAAAGCTATACAAATTAAGGAAAACAAAGGCCTGATGGCTAGATTAGATTCGATGTAGACATTCAAGAATTTATCATAGATCTATCTTTCTCCATCACACTAAGGTCTCTAGACAAATATGTTAATAATTCATTCATTTACCCTACAAACCATATAGGGAATCAACATAAACTATATTTCTTTTTAAGTATAGGCATTTATATCAATCTGCATGCTTGAAATAGACTCAAAAATATATACCTATTCCTTGAGAAAGTAATCAAGGAATAGCCTCTCATTTTTCACTCAGGGAAAAAGGCATCCCTTGTCAATAAATTAAGGCATTTATTAGCACATTAAATAGAGAATTCACTTCATTTATAGTAATTAAATAAATTCAAGCATTTAGCTTACAAATGCATGAAAAAACTTATAAGAAGAACTATGTAACATCCAAAAATTTCAATCAATAGATCTCATGCACCAACATCCTTCAACCATGTGACATTTCTCAGAGTTACACGTTGAATTCCACAAGAGAAATCTGTCATTTCACAACACTCAGATAAGTGCATTCATTTACAATAAAAAAATGACCAAACTGAAGGTGGTAATTTTATTTTCCACCTAACCTTAGACTCACTGCAACAAAAAATCACTTGTAGTAGTCACCCCTGAGCCATATCCATGATCTAAGGGAGGGGTTTCTTCAATAGTTGAGCGGGAAGTCATACTCAACTCACAAAGGATAGAGATTACCTATAAAATTAGGTGGTTTATCAACTCTTTAGCAAGCACCTTGAGTGGTTTCTCACCCTATTCTTGGCAAGCACTCATTCCCATTTTCCCCACAATTTCCTAAGCTCCTATAGGCCACAATTCAACTTCCCAAGGAATTCATTCCCTCCACCTTGCAAGCCTCTCCAACACTTCTCATATTCTTTCTCAAGAAGAAAATTCCAACCCCCACATTGTTGTGAAATTGGCTTTTTGTTATTTCCTCAGGGTGCCTCTTCATGTTCCTCTTAGACTCTTCCTCTTGTTTTTCTTATTATTTGCATAATAAAATTAATTAAAGGTGCCATATAACCTTGCCTAGGTTTATTTTTGCTCTTCCCTCTTAGATAATGGATCTGTGGCCCCACTCTTTAGGCCATTACATATAAATATATCCATTTGTAATTCGAAGTATCATTACATTACAAAAATCAGGGGAAAAGTATACAAGGGTTTTCACAGCGGTATTAAGTAGTTGTGAAACCAATTATCAAGTATTTAATCAAGTGGAAGAACCTACCAATAGAAGAGGTGACATGGGAAGTTGATTTATTCATGTAATAGCCTTGGTGAAAAATTCCATGTAATAAAAGTTAAAAACAATAACCACGGTTGATGGGACACTTATTCCAAGCTAAATGTTGGGAAAGACATCCTAGTGTGGGTTGTTCATTTGATTTTTATAGCTAAGGAAATTGGAAAAGGTAATGGCTAAGACTTTGGAAATGTAAAATGACATTTTTGGCACGTTTATTTATGAAAATAATGGAATCAGGAGAAAAGGAAGGTGAAAGTTCACAAGTTTCATGTGAGGAGGAAAATGAAGGAAAATAATGGGAAATGAAGAAAATAGAGGCCTCATTCATAAAAAGGCTTCTGAGGATCAGTTGGTAAGTTTTTGTTAGTTTAGCTTTGGAGCTCTCTCATTATTCTCTCTCTCTCTCTCACTCTTGGACACTTAGAGTTTTCTTGGAGAATTTTGGTATTCGAGAAAGAAAGGAAAAGAAGGCAAGAGGAAGGAAAGAGAAAGTAGTGAAAGGCAGGATCAAGCAGCTATAATATGCTTCACTGCAGGTATCAACTTGCATGTGTATTTTCCTTGCTATATTTGGCATGCATTGTATTGCATGTGGTTCTTTTATATCATGCCATGGGTTTTTCCAGGTGTAATAATGTTTCAGTGTAGCCTTTCCATTTTCAGATATCCATGATGCGATGGGGTTCTCATGTTTTGGTTGAGGTGGATTTTTGGATGGATTCAAAGCTGAGTGGGGTGGATCTCTAAATGATAAAGCACATGGCCTAGTGGTCCTTGAACCAGACTGTGGATCACGGTAAAGCCACTAGCTTAGTGACCCCTAAGCTAGACTGTGGGTTGTGGTAAATCCAAGATTATGTTGCCTCGGTGGGCCTAGAAATCCTTGTTGGTGAATGGTGGGATATACGATAAATCCAAGAGGTGGTTTTCTCTTTGTTGGGCCTAGCAATCCTGGGTTTGGGATATGCAGTAAAACCTGGAGAGTGTGTCTCAGTTTAGGGCCTAGTGATCCGAGTTAGGATTGCGATAAAGCCTAAGAGGCTAGGAGATAGGAAAATTCCTCACAGTGTAGGTGGAGAAATCTGGTGGCATCCATGCTTGCTTGGCCTAGTGATCGGGTGGATATCACGGTAAATCCTATTATGATGTGTTCATTATGTTGGCCTAGTGATCCAGGATGGATTATGGTAAAGCATGGTTTCTATTGATTTTCATGTGTAAATGTACTAATGTATATGTGGATTTCATGGTTGATATGCTTATGATATTTTTGTCCCTATTATGTTGGTTATATGTATGTTTTATGACAATAGAGATATGTATGGATCTCAACATGTTTTTACATGTGAATGAATAGACAATGTATCTATGGCCTGATAGATGATAATGCAGCAAATGACACGAGGGAACAATGGTTCATAGCGATTCTTAGATAAGTATGAGATCCCTACACTTAATTATGTTTCTTACACTTGTAGGTTACATGTTGATGCTATGCTTGACGAAATGCTTGTCATGGCTAGTAGGCATCTGGTTAAGGTCTTGTTCAGTTTATTGCTTTTGCATCATTATCTCCCTATACTTTTATTGATTTTGAGCTATCACTCCATTCTGGGGAGTGACTTGGGCTTTGGGCCTAAAAAAGTAGCTTAAATCGCAAGATCGCTGGCACATAACTAGATATTTAGTCTCTGGTCGCTGGCAGGCAAGCCTGTGAGAGAAAATTTGGGTTTATAGACACTCTCTTACCTATAGCATGGGAGTGACTAAGGCCTAAGATCTCTAGAACATCAGTGGGACCCACAGACAGGCTATATGAGTGGTTGACATGTCCCCTGAGGATTCCGAAGCTGATGTTGGATGACTATGTGTGATATTTCAGTGGATTCCACTTCCTTAAGGTCAGGTAGGAGGCCAAATCTAGTCATAGTAGCCTCTCATCTCATTTTTACCTTGGTTGGCTAGTTACTTGGGTAGATGTGGGAGGAGGGTGTTATAGAGTGATATCAGAGCATGATTCACTGCTCGACCTCGATGGGCAATGTGTGTTGATTAGGTATGCATGTCAGTTGCATGTGTGTCTCTTACACTTTCATTCCATGTTCTTGTTGCATTGCATCTTGTTGATCATGGTTGTATAAAGGGTTGTCATGAGGAATTTGATGTTGATTTTGCAAAATTCATTTGTCATGAATATATGTTTGGTTACATATTATTATATGTCGATTACATGTTGATTTTATGTCACCTACCTACATCCTTGTATGTTAGGCTACATTCTTGTAGGTTTTATCACAAGTATCAGTGTTGTAGGTTGATTACAATAATTTATCACTTATGCTTGACTACATGGGTTTATGCGTATGTGTGGTTGATTTGAAATTTCTTATGCATGTTGACGGTTTCATGTGGCAATATGTACAATGGTGTAATGGTTATTGTCATGCATGAGTTCATATCATGTATTGTTGATATGACCTTGCATTGATGATTGGACCCTAGCTAGAATGATGTTTATGCATGATGCACTTACTTTTTATATGTCTATATGCTATTATGTTTATGTTATACATGTATCACGTTGGTTATTGATCTTGAAAACAAGGTATCCTCCTCAAATTATGATAAGTTACATTGATTTATTGTGATTTGGCTTGTCTGACATATTATGCATTGCAGGAAAGAGATCAAATGGCTATCAAGATTGGAAACTACAGATATTCTCCCTATGAATCAGATGAGCAGTGTGGTGTGGGGCATTCTTATGATTTGGTACACACATTGAGAAGCCTGAAGGAAGAAATAAGGAGTTGTAAGGCTGATAATGACAAGATCATATAGACACAAGGGATACAGGAAGGGTTTAATTTTATACGCCTTCATAGTTTGTCAGACTTGTAGCGACAAGGGACGGTTCGGATCAACCATGGACATGAGGATAAAACTAATGGGGTAGATCGCAGTAGGTCTCCTGGTAGACACAGGTCAGATAGATTTGATATGGTGAGAGATGGCAGGTTGTTGGACACTCCAGATAGAAGGGGTAATGAGCACAAGTTCTATTCTAGTTTTGGTTCTGATAGACATCATGATCATCATTGCTATCATCCTTATAGGAGGAATGATAGGGGATACTTACCAGATGAGTTCAAGAAAGAAAAACCACCTACTTTTGATGGAGATGTGGAGAAGAGGGAAGATGCAAAGGCTTGGATACTTGGGATGAAAAAATTCTTTGAGTTTCATGAGTACGTGGACAACATGAAGGCCAAAGTAGTTATCTTCATCTTGAAAGGTAAAGTAGACATCTAGTGGGAAGATGTTAAGCAAGTTAGAGACATCAGGATAGATGACTTGAGTTAGGGGGAGTTCAAGAGGCTTTTCAGGAAGAAGTAATTGTCAAAGAGGTACTATGACAGTAAGGCCAAGGACTTCTATGAGATAAAGATGGGATCAATGACAAATGAAGAGTACATAGCCAGGTTTCAGGATCTATTGAGGTATGTACCATATATTACTGATGAGAAGGCTAAATTTCAGTTATTTGTTAGTGATTTTCCATTAGAATTTAGAGATTAGACTGAGTATGATGAGCCTCGGTCACTTGAGGAAGTTATTTGGAAATTTGAGCTTTGCTATGAACAATCAAAGCATAAGAATGAATCTCAGCAAGGATGGAAAGTAAAAGACAAAGGTAAAGGCAAATGGTAGCCTAAGAGGACAAGGCCTCAACATGTAGATGAAAAAGAGAATG
Source organism: Pinus taeda (assembly GCA_000404065.3). Taxonomy (NCBI): domain Eukaryota; kingdom Viridiplantae; phylum Streptophyta; class Pinopsida; order Pinales; family Pinaceae; genus Pinus; species Pinus taeda. The sequence continues at coordinate 55,484 of APFE031156210.1, forward strand.
TGGCACCACAAAAGAAGTTAAATGCATCTAGACATGGGCATGCATCACAAAAGAAGCATAGAGGTGTTGGTACAGGTCGGTTGGAGTGTTGGACATGTGGCAAGGAACACCTTAAGAGAGATTGTCCACAGAATCAGGATGGTAGGCCTCAGATATATAGTGCATAGGAGGCACAAACTATTGGGGATGTAGGGAAGAGAATTCCTCATACCTACGCAACATTGGACAACAAACAGGAAGAAAACAAGGCATCTATCATTTAGATGGACAACAAGCTTTGTGATCAAGTTATTTCTATTTTGATTGACCCTGGATCTAATTATAGCTATATTAGTCCTGACTTGGTGGATAAGTGTGGTTTGAGTAAGGAATTGCATGTAGAGTCTTGGTCAATTTTGTTGGCTACAAGTACAAAGAAGCGAGTTCATCATTGGGTAAGAGCTTGTGCATTTGACTTGAATGGTATGCCTACTGCAACACATCTAAATGTATTACTCTTGGAATCATATAGTATGTTGTTGGGCATGGATTGGTTGTATCTTCATAGAACCAAGGTAGACTACTACGATAAAGCTATTGAGTGTGTTGATGACAATTGGGAGCCAAGAGTCTTGCAGGGTAAGAAGAAAGCCACATCAGTTACGATGGTGACAAATATGAAAGGAAACCATAGCCACAAGAAAGGGTGTATGTGATTTGCAGTACACATTTCTAGTGATAAGGGTAAGGAGGTTGAGCATGCATATGTGTTGAGAAGGTACCCAGTTTTGTAGTAGTTTCAAGATGTATTTCCTAAGGACATTACAGAGTTTCCACCACACAAGGAGGTAGAGATTTCTATTGAGTTAGTGTCAGGGGAAGCTCCAACATAAAAATCACCTTACAGGGTGAGCACACCTGAGTTGGTTGAGTTGAAGTTGTCATTGAAGGAAATGTTGGACAGGGAATACATTAGGCCAAGTGTCTCACCTTGGGGTGCACCAGTATTTTTTGTGAGGAAGAAAGATGGAACTCTCAGACTATGTATTGAATACAAGTTGTTGAAAAAAGTGACTATCAAAAATAGCTACCCTTTCTCAAGGATTGTTGACTTGTTCGATCAGCTGAAGGGAGCAGCAGTGTTCTCAAAGATTGATCTAAGATCTAGAAACCATTAGGTATGCATCAAAGAGGAGGACATTTACAAGACTGCCTTTAGGACCAGGTATGGGCATTATGTGTTTGTTGTACTTCCATTTAGCTTAACTAATGCTCCAACTACATTTATGTGTTTGGTGAATAGTGTGTTGCGTCCATATTTGGATAAGTTTGTTATTGTGTTCATTGATGAGATATTGGTATATTCTAAAAATTAGAAAGAGCATGTCGAGCATTGAGCAAGAGTGTTGAGGTTGTTGAGAGAGAATCAGTTGTAGGCTAAGCTCAACAAGTGTAGTTTCCTTTAGACTGATGTACATTAATTGGGCCATGTTATCTCCAAGGAGGGAATTCCAATAGATACAAAGAAAATAAGATCCATCATGGAATGGGTAGCTCCTAAGAGTGTGGATGAGGGGAGATATTTCATGGGTTCGACAGACTATTATTAGAGGTTCATTAGGAACTTCTCGCAGATTCTTATCCTATCACATCATTGCAGGGGAAAAGTAAGAAGTTTGAATGGACAGAGGAGTTTGAGGCTAGCTTTGAATATATTAAGCAGTTGTTGACACATGCAGCAGTGCTACAGATTGTAGATCCAGACAAAGAGTTTGTGGTATGCACAGATGCTTGGAAGAGAGGAATTGGTGGAGTCCTTATGTAAGATGGACAGGTGGCATGTTATGAGTCTTGGAAACTAAACAAGCATGAGCAAAACTATGCCACACATGGTTTGGAGTTAGCAATGATTATACACGCATTGAAGATATGGAGACACTATACTCTTAACAAGAGGTTTGTACTTATGAGTGATCATATTGGGTTGAGATATTTGTTTGACCAATTGAATTTGAACACCATGCAGACTAGACAGTTGGCGATGATCACTGAGTTTGATTTCAAGATTAGGTACATTAAAGGTAAAGAGAACAGGGTGGAATATGCTCTCAGCAGATGGGTATAGGTAAATCACTTTGAAGTTATGAGATCCTATGGGACAAATCTACAAGATAGGATCTTGCAAGCGTGTCAACAAGATGTCAGGTATATGTAGATTGTTCACAGGTTGTAGTAAGGTGCTAGTATAGGTACATGTGATATTATAGGTACAGGTACATGTGGAGGTATAGGTACGTATAGTGGTACAAGTACAGGTGGAAGTACAGGTATAGGCACATGTATAGGTACATGTACAGGTGCACAGGGTGTGGATTATTGTCTTACAATTGATAGATTGGTTAGATTCAAAGACTAAAAATATGTGTCAGATAACAGTGAGCTCAAGAAGGTGATCTTGAAGGAGTTTCATGAAAAACCATATTCAGGTCACCTAGTTTATCAGAAGACACTGAAAATAGTAAAGAGATTTTACTATTGGTTGAATTTGAAGATGGATGTGGGAGGGTTTTTGGAGAGGTGTTTCGACTGTCAACAAGTGAAGGTAGAGTGAAAACATCCAAGTGGATTGCTACAGCCGATTATGATTCTAGGAAATGGTAGCTTATTTCCATGGATTTCATCACAGGGTTGTCGAAGACAGTGAGATAGCATGATTCCATCATGGTTATCATGGATAGGTTGACAAAGGTTTCACATTTCATTCCAGTGAAGTCTACATTCTCATGAGTGATGCAGCATAGGTATTAATCATAGATGTGGTTAGACTACATGGTGCTCCAAAGGAGATTGTGTCAGATAGGGATGCGAAGTTCACCTTCAATTTATGGAAGGAGTTGTTTGTAGGTTTGGGCACAAAGTTAGCATTAAATACAACTTATCAACTGTAGACAGATGGACAGACAAAAAGGGTCAACATGATATTGGAGGACATGTTGAGGATGTATGTGATGCATCAATAGTGGAAGTGGGAAGAGTATCTCCCCTTGGTAGAGTTTTCATACAACAATGTTATCAGGAGTCATTGAGGATGAGTCCTTTTTAGGCATTGTATGAGCAGAGTTGTAACACTCATATCAGTTGGCGTGATCTGGTTAGCAAGGTATTGATTGGAATAGATATGTTGGTAGACATGGAATAGGAAATGCAAGTGATCAAGAAGAATCTAAAGGTAGCACAAGATAGACAAAAGATTTATGAAGATAGGAACAGGTTGTTCAAGGAGTTCTAGGTTGGGGAGTAGGTGTAATTGCACATCAAACCAAAGGAGAGCTTCTTGAGGATTGGATCTTGTTCCAAGCTGGCACCACGGTTTTGTGGACCCTTCAGTATCATTGAGAGGATTGGGTCAGTAGCCTATAGACTTGCACTACCTCCGACAGTGAAATTACATGATGTTTTCTATGTATCTTTGCTTAAGAAGTATGTTAAGGATGATGATCATGTGATTGAGTGGTTTGTATTGTAGGTGGAACCAGATGGAGAATTATAGCCAGAGTCTTAGTGTATATTGTAGAAAAAGGTGTTCATGCTCAAGAATTGATAAATCGAGCAAGTTAAAGTGTAGTAGAAGCACTTTTGGCCCGATGAAGCAACATGGGAGATGGCAGATCAGATGTGGGCTATGTATCCTTCCTTGTTTTCCGTTGAGGCAAAGCCATGTTGACTTAGTGTTTTGGTGTGATTTTGGTATATTCTTTTGTATATGTTCTGGTATGTGTTTTGATGATGTTTAGTATATGTACATATGTATATGGATGTAAATATCACCATGAGCTAAGTTATAAAGCTCCAATAAGCAGTATAGGTGTCATGTCATTATGATGTCATGATATTATGTTGTTATGTTGGTTTTCTTTTCAGCAAGGTGATCATTGTAAATACTGCATTGAGCTATGTTATAAATATCCATGGGTAGTATGTTTGCTTTTCAGTGGTTTGTTGAGGTCTTGGCGTGGTTTAACACCAAGGAAAGTGACCCATAAGGGGGAGGGTTCTGTAACAACCCTGGTGAAAAAGTCCATGTAAGTAAAAGTTAAAAATAGTAACCATGGTTGATGGGGCACTTATGTCAAGATGAATGTTGGGCAAGGCATCCTAGTGTGGGTTTTTCATTTGATTGTTTATGGCTATTTAAATTCGAAAAGGAAATGGCTAAGGCTTTGGAAAGGAAAAATGACATTTTTGGCACATTTATTTATGAAAATGATGGACATTAGGATAAAAGGAAGGTGAAATGTCACAGGTTACATTTGAGGAGGAAAATGAAGGAAAATAATGGAAAATAATGGAAAATGAAGAAAATAGAGGCCAAATTCATAAAATGGCTTCTGAGGATCAGTTAGTAACCTTCTACCATTTTAGCTTTGCAACTCTCTCATTATTCTCTCTCTCTATCTCACTCTTGGACACCTAGATTTTTCTTGGATCATTTTGGTATTGGAGCAAAAAAGGAAAAGAAGGCAAGAGGAATCAAAGATCAGGCAGGGGAAGGCAGGATCAAGTAGCTATAGTAGGCTTCATTGCATGCATCAACTTGTATGTGTATTTTCCTTGCTGGATTTGGCATGCATGGTATTTCATGTGGTTCTTTTCTATCATGGCATGGGTTTTTCCATGTGTAACAGTGTTTTCAGCCTAGCCTTGCCATTTCTGGATAGCCATGGTGTGATGGGGTTCTCATGTTTTGGTTGAGCTAGATTTTCGGATGGATTCGAAGTTGACTAGTGTGGATCTCGAAATGATAAAGCACATGGCCTAGTGGTCCCTGAACCAGACTGTGGATCATGGTAAAGCCACTGGCCAAGTGACCCCTGAGCCAGACTGTGGGTGGTTGTAAAGCTAGGATTATGTTGCCTTAGTGGGCCTAAGAATCCTTGCCGGTGAATGGTAGGATATATGGTAAATCCAAGAGGTGGTTTTCTCTCTGCTGGGCCTAATGTCTTGGTTTTGGGATATGTAGTAAATCCTAAAGAGTGGGTCTCAATTTAAGGCCTAATGATTCGGGTTAGGATTGTGGTAAATCCTGAGAGACTAGGAGATAGGAAAATTCCTCACAGAGTAGATGGAGAAATCCGGTGGCATCCATGCTTGTTTGGCCTAGTGATCGGGTGGAGATCATGGTAAATCTTATTATGATCTATTCATTGTGTTGGCCTAGTGATTCAGGATGGATTACGATAAAGCTTAGTTTCTATTGATGAGGGTGAGGTGGTTTAGCCTTGGTATGCATTAGTCAGTTCTTTTGGTTTGATTCCCACATTCATGCTTGGAATATGGCACGAGGATGAATGGCTAAAGAGATATTTAGCTCAACTATTCTATGGTCAGGTGGAATGTGGTAATCCCATCCCCGATTGGTTTATTACATTCATTAATGAGGAATTCATTCCCTTGATTTTCATGTGTAAATGTACTAATGTATATGTGGATTTCATGGCTGACATGCTTATGATATTTATGTCCTATTATGTTGGTTATATGTATGTTTTATGACAACAACTATGTATGGTTCTCAACATGTTTTTAGTTGTGAATGAATGGATAATGTATCTATGGCCTAATAGATGATAATGCAGAAAATGACATGAGGGAACAATGGTTCATAGCGATTCTCATATAAGTATGAGATCCCTACACTTAATTCTGTCATTTACACCTATAAGTTACATGTTGATGATATGTTTGACGAAATGCTTGTCATTTCTAGTAATCATCTAGTTAAAGTCTTATTCAGTTTATTGCTTTTGCATCATTGTTTCTCTGTAATTTTACTGATTTTGAGCTATCACTCCGTTTTGGGGAGTGACCTGGGCTCTTGGCCTAAAAAAGTGGCTTAAATCTCAAGGTCCCTTGCACATAAATGGAAATTTTAGTCTTTGGTCTTTGGTAGGCAAGCCTGTGAGAGATATTTTGGGTTTTTGGATGCTCTCTTGCCTATAGCATGGGAGCAATGGAGGCCTAATATATCCAGAACATTAGTGGGACCTAGGGATAGGTTGTTTGAGTGGATGACATGTCTCCTAAGGATTCTGAAGCTGATATTGGATCATACATTACAAAACCTCCTTTACATTACATAAATGAACAATTCTTGGATCATACAAATGACAAAACCTCCTTTCTATATATAGGAGTCTAAGGAGTCACAATATAACCCAGCCGACCTAACAATAATAAATAAAGCCACAAAAATAACAATAGAGGGATTCTATGGGGCACAGTAATAACAATATGGGGGCAATAGGGGCACAACAATATTAATAAGGGGCACAACTACCATAGTAATGGGGTAATCACTAGTATTATAGGGACCCAACATGCCCCTCTCCTTCAAAAAAAGTGTTGTCCTCAACGCTTGAGTAGTTCTGGATACTTCTGTATAAAATTCTCGTCCTCTCATGTGGAATCATCCGCAGATAAGTTCTTCCACTTGATAAGATACTCCAAAATTGATCGATTTCGTAGCTGTCGAGATCTTGTTTCTATGACTGCTTGCGGTTCCAATATAATTTTTCCTTCCTCGTCAAGTTCTGGAAATATTGTTTGAACTGGGAGCTTGTCACCTATAACCTTCTTTAAGCATGAAACATGGAAAACTGGGTGCACTCGGGAAGCTGCAGGAAGCTCCAATTTGTATGGCATAGTACCTATCTTTTGTAACACCTTGTACAGACCATAATACTTTGGTGATAATTTATTATCCTTCTTAGCTTGCTTGAGAGACATTTGTTTATATGGTTGCAGCTGTAGAAATACCCAATCACCTACATCAAAACTTCTTTTGCTGCGATGTTGATCTGCTTATTGTTTCATTCTATTCTGTGCCAACACGAGGTTATCCTTTAAGAGTTGGAGGACTTGTTGTTGATGTTCGATGTGATGTTCCACCGCTTGAACCTTAGAATTTTCTCTTAAATATGATGTGATGGATGGTGGTTGATATCCATAGAGTGTCATAAATGGGGTCATTTTTGTTGCTGTGTAGAAGGAAGTGTTATACCACCATTCAGCCAAAGGCAACCATTTGCCCCATTGTGTCTGTTTATGAGATACAAAGCAACGAAGATATCCTTCCAAACATTTGTTTACTATCTCAGTTTGCCCATCAGATTGAGGATGATAAGATGAGCTATGGGCTAACTGAGTACCAAGACAAGAAAATAATTCTGTCCAAAAATTTCCAGTGAAAATGGGATCTCTGTCACTTACAATAATCTTTGGATTTCCATGTAACTTTTGAATTGTTTCCACAAATGCCGTGGAAAATGTACTAGCTTTAAATGGATGTGATAATGCACAAAAGTGTGCATACTTGGTAAGTCTGTCAACTAACACCATGATGACACTCTTTCCCTCAGACTTGGGTAAACCTGTGATAAATTCCACTGAAACCTCCTCCCAACGTTGGCTTGGAATGGATAAAGGTTGTAATAGACCCGGTGTCTTAATTGTTTCAACTTTATTTTGTTGGAAAACCAAACATTCCGCCACAAACTTTTGAATATCTGATTTAAGGCCATCCCAAAAAAATTCCTTTTTAACCCTGTGGTAAGTTTTTAAAAATCCTGAGTGCCCTCCTAAGGGAGAAGTGTGCAATTTCATAAGAATCTTTTGTTTTAGCTGGGAATTCTTACAGAGGTATAAGCGATCTTTGTACCATAACGAATCATTTTCCAGCTAAATGTATCAGACGTATTGGAATCTTGTTGTAATTTTCGAATAAGTGCCCACACTTCTTTCTTCGTCATTCTTCCATTCCTCCCTTGCTTCATTTATCCAATCTGGTTGGATATAGAAATGGCACACAACAATGCTTCCACATCCTCATCCTTTCTTGAGAGTGCATCTGCCACCACATTTTGCTTCCCTTTTTTGTAGATGATTTCAAAGTCATAACCCAACA